>DWDU01001956.1:0-13542 GCA_018245575.1 Jemadia suekentonmiller
AGCCTATTGCCATGCATCGGGCACATGTCCAGACTCCGAGCCACTACTAGAAAATCTAAATTAGAACATTTTTGTAGGGCCCGACACAGGAATCGAACCCAGGACCTCCCGATCGGCAGTCGCACTTGCAACCAACACGACCAACGAGGCAGTCTAATAAAAATTAACTTTCGCGAATATAAAACCGTGCACCCACGCGCATTTAATCTGAATACGCCTAACGTTAATTGTGTAAGGTAAATGAAAGTTTGCGATTAATAATCAAACAAATTCACATAACTATATTTATAGGGTAAGTACCGGGAGTCGGTCGTCAAGGAGCGCTAATTTGTTTTGCAAATCGAGGGTGACGTCGTTATAACGGGAAGGGTTGCTACCCCTCCCTTAACTTCCAATATAGCTGTACATAGATTGACGTACTATAGAAATGTAATTTGCTTGTTATTCATTTAATAAACGGCGAATTGGAATAAATTTTCTTCCAGGACTAGGTACTTGTTTTCAAATAGAATTCATAGTAACAGTAGGTACTGATTTCATTTAAAAAATCAGTAGTATTGCATAATACAGAAGGTATTTGTATGTTAATGTACATTCGATACAACCTTGCTTACGAGCAGCAGGGCAGGCGGTGCGAGAAGTCGTGCTCTGCAATCCTCAACCCGCCTGCCCAGCGTAGGGACTATGGGCAACGACGCTATCCTTAACAATTGCTATTGGTTACAATATCACAGTGTAGTTAAAAGCTCCTTGTTTCATGATTATTTCTAAGGCGAATTTCAATTCCAGCCCATTGCGGGCGCAGGGAGATATTGCGAGTGTCTCGGCCGGCGGCGCCATAACTCACGTATCGCGTGTCAACAGCCCATAGCGCTGTCAGGCCGTTTCGGATTTCGTACGTAACTACACCTGTTCTCTGGCTTCACTTTCGCTACCTGCGTTTTAATATTTTTAAATGTAAATCACGCCTGTAATCGCCGAAGAGGTAGGCAGAGGAGTGAAGAACGTCCACGTTTCACTAGTGTCGCGGTGTCACACTATGGAATGGGGATTGGGCCTATTGTCAGGCATCTAGTACAAATCTAGATTCCGAGCCACTGATAGAAATAATAAATTAGAAAAATCCAATAGTAGGTACCTGACCTGCGTTTTGAACTTAGGACCTATCGATCGCTCGTCCAACGAAACCACCACTCGACCAACGAGGAAGTCAAATTATTAGTTCTCAGATTAACACAGTAACACAATAACAATTAACACAATAGGGAAACATGGCATTTATAGATTTTAATATCTAATAATATGTACACAGTAATCAATTATTGCATATAAACACGTACGCCGTCCGCAAAAATTTAAACGGCGTTTTGCTATAAATTTAAACATTAATACAGTGACCAATATCTACTCGTACCTAATGTTAGATTGAATATTTTTTACTGCCCAAGTAGCCATTAACGTAATAAATATAGTTCCTTTTTTAATTGTCTCTCGAAGAAAATGTATAGAAAAGACAGACACATGAGTGATAGATTTTTATTATGGTCAGAATGATGATTTCAGTAATTTAGAATTCAGCCGCTTACTGCGGCGATCCTGGGTTCAAATACTTGCGAGCATTTCTGTACAATCCATGTGTGTTTAGAAATCGTATTTCACTTACTGTTTTGGTAATGATAAACAACGTGTATTTTACGTAAAACCATCACCAACTACAGTATACAATAGAAAAAACCGAAAAAACCAAATATATTAATATAATCAAATATATTAATTAATATAAAATATATAATCGGACTATGTTCAACACACAGACAACCTATATTACAATATTACTTATGAGGAGAGTAGAGTTTATGCGAATGGTATCGGAAGTAGGCACCATAATAATAGAGGGCGTAATGATAAAACGCCTTGAGGCTTGCATTTTGTCATACACTCGCGTGACTCTACACCGCTTGGAGGTGGTCGTCAGTGGTCATTATCGTACTGGTAAAATATGATGCAAAACCTCACAGATGTTAATATATTTTAATAAACTGTTTCTGAATTATTACATAACTCATATGTTATACGACCCACCAAGAAATTTTGAGTCGTGGAGCAATGAGTCATAATTAATTTTTTTACAATATCATTTAAACAGAAGTCGCCTCGTTTAGTGGTCGAACCCATCCTATCATCTCATATCACCTAATCATCACCGAACGATTGCCACCTAAAACCCAACCAGATAAGGTATTCGTATCAATATCTGTCAAAATTGGACACGTCTGGAGTACAGCTCGTGACTCTATAGAAATGAACAATTCAAACAGACGACAGTGTACAACAAACATGAATTGCGATTGACAGTGCGCGATAATGAGTATTTTTTTTATTAGCACCACACGAAAAGACATGCGATAATTTTTCTGTCATTCACTTAACGTAAACACAGTGTGTGTTGATCATTTAGAATTCAATCTTAAATACCCATAATTAAGGTCTATTTTTTATTGTGATATTCTAACAAAGGTTTTGTCCATCTATACAATGTATTGTTTGCGATTGTCACAAGTAATGTGACAAATTCATTATCACGTATTCGGTATCTATGTTCTAATAAGTTACAACAACAGTGTGAACAAGTAATAGATTATCACGTATTTGCAACGCGCTCATAGTTTATTTGTGACATTAGCAAATATTGTGTTAATAAAATATCTTATGTTAAGAATGCCATTTTATTCGGAGGCCTTAATACCATTTAGTGTTTTTCCATCGAATGTTTTGTTAGTATCTATGGGTTTAGGTACATTATTAAATTACTACCGACTTAACTAATATTTGCTTTTTTCCGGGTTAACTCTAGTGGCCTTGAACCTAAAGTAAGTTATTCAGGAGCTCCTGCCCATCACAGTGGGGCCGCAGCGAAGACTGAAATAAGTCATCTCTCCAATTTATTGCATTCCTATAGAGACATGAAGTATAACAAGCATTACTTATACAGTAAATTTTTTTTATTAACCTGCATTTCTGTAAACAGATGTTTGCAATAAAAATTCTCAGGATTTCTAGGATTAGAGGCTTCTATGCTAATCTAGACCACATGGGAAAGCAGCAATACGAATTTGAACACAAGTCTGAACTGGGACTATAAAAGTAAAATATGTTCAAGGTTGTCACTCTTTAACAGAACCTAAGCTTGAGTAGTAAGTAAACGTAACATCACGCCTATTATTCCCGAAGAGGTAAGCAGAGGAGTATAGTACACTCCCACATTTCACCAGTTACGTTTACGTCCCATTATGGAATAGGTGAGCTTATTGCCATGCACCGGGCACAAATCCAGACTCCGAGCCACTATTAGAAAATCTAAGTTAGAAAAATTCTATAGTGCCCGACCCGAAAATCGAACGACCAACGAGGCAGTCTAATTGAGTATTAAGTATAATTTGATATAGCTTCAAGTACGGACACAGTAGTAGCTGTTACGTTTAGCTTCAAGTATAATTTGACATAGTAAGTTATCACTCTACACACATCAATGTACATAATAAGGTACAAATAAATAAATTACGGAACTACATATAGGTATGTGTCAGTTAAATTCTTACGTGAATAAAATCTAACGACTCTTTAACAATAAAGAATATTTATTGATTTCCGTTAGGGCAACCGTACCAATGACACCGTAAGAAGAATTTGAAGCAACATAACGACGGCGAGATCAGTCGTCACCTCCGTGCCGGTCTGAAAGGCCCCCGGATAAAAACTGTTTTAACCCTCCCGTGCCTTAAGTGTCCAATTAGCGATACAGTGTTAAAACGACTCGGCGACACTGGACTGAGGGCCCAAATTTACACTCCCACCGCACAAAGAAGTATTGATGCATTTTTTCACAGACTTAAGTATAGTATAGAAGTGACTGAAGTACTGTATTTACTGTAATTGTAAAATTTACCAATATTAGCGTTCATCTAATTTATTACGTATGTAATAAAATTATTTACAATTATAATCATGCTGACGCTACAGAAAATTTACGATGTTACAATGGATGGATGGAAGATGGATTACGTATTTAACTCATCTGCCTACTTCTCGATATAATATAGGCGTGGTGTTATGTTACGTATTTTCATAATGTATTACAAAGTAAAATACAATTCAGCCATAACAAATTGACATAGGTACTATAGTGGTAAATATATTCTTATAAATTACTTACAAAACGAGCATATTATGTGTCGTTTCTACTGAACATATATATTACATCTCGTGAAAAAGAAATTTGTCTAATTATAATAAGCTTATGGCTCCTTCTTTATTACCCCCACTTAGAGCGGGATCATTACGAAGCTTTTGATAACACCAATACGTAAGTACGTACTTGTAAATTTATAAATTGAGAATCTATGTATCTTACTATTGTGTTTTCAATTACTTTTATTTGTTCTGATTCACTGATACTTTTTTCCACTTTACAAGCTGTATTTTATATTTAACTGTTGTCTGTTATTAGCCTTTCTGGCTTTCACAGCTTCGTCTATTGGGATTGAGATGTGAGCGATCACGTGAGTTTATTTGAAGCTTCAATGTACAACAGTTTTCTACTGCATGCCAACTATCGAACTAAATTGAATAACTACTTCCTAATTACTACATACATTAACTAGTAATTATATGATTTTATAAACAAATTAACTGAAAATCTCTGACATGCAAACAATTTTTATACAAAAATCATCAAGAACTAACCCTACAATGTTATTATCAGCCAGCGACTAAATATTAATGAAACATAATATTGGCATTTTTAAAAGATTGTTAACTCTTCAAAGCGGCATCCGAAGGTAGACTGTCACAGTACAATGCAAAATGGCTTCTTTGTCCGTTGTTGTCCTTTTTAATTCGTAACTTTTATGCGTCAAAGTGAATCATTCGGATTTTCTACACTTTTAATCTCACAAAACTTTTTATTTGATCGATTCTCAACTCTAAGTCCTTACTAATAAATATCACAGTGCATTCTGTGAAACGTTATTGTAATAAGTCGTCTGTTGCTACGCTTTTCGGTACAAAAGCTTCTTGCACAATAAAAATTCGATGTCTTAAGAACCCACAAGTATTAGACATGTTTGTGTGTATCTCTCATTCCGCAATAATGAGGTTGGTCCTTTTTATCAACTTATCGATTGCATTTATTTATAAGGCTTTAAAGTCATTAGTTTACTTTTTATTTCATGTAACATTAGTAAGCACTAAGTCTGATCACTGGCATATAAATAAAAATTTAAATGAATGAGGCAGTTCTTGAAATAGTTAATAAATTTTTAAAATACTAATGTCATTACGTCGTGAAATAGTGAAGCAGCCTAATATGAGCATACTGTGCTTAATTAAGTCTTCAACAATTAGACTGCACAACAACTACAGACGCTAACCACACTACATCTATATTATGTAGGTCTCAGTAGCCATTCAGATCAAAGTGCAAAATATTGCAGTTAACAAACATCCAATTAACCCAGATCTGTCTCATTAAAATAATACTAATAACAATGTATAAGCATTTCGTTTATACTTATTTCAATTCATAAATGTAAATTAAAAAAAATGTTTACATTCTAATAATAATAAATTTTAAGCATGTTATTTACATGCAGCAATTTATTTTATAAAATGCAGAAAGCTCACACGCTCTGTTCCATGTGACGAGAACACAACAGTGGCGCGGAGTTAATTAATTAATTGTTCCATTTGATAACTTTAGTTTACACACAAACAAGATAGTTACAATTTAATTGTGGCATAGAACAATTAATCATCTGGCCGCAGTACAAAAGATTTCTCGGAAAACCAATTTCTCTTTATTTACAACCCACTAAAAAATTTTATACCTCACGATTATGATTTGTCGTAGTTTATTTCTATTATAAAACATTTGTAGGGATATGTTGTTTATGTATTTTTTCTTTTGTCATACTGTTCTATTGTGCTAATTAATCATACATTATACCAAATTCTTTATTTGCATAATAATTATTTATTGTCTTTGTATATTACTAATTGCTGAATATCTTTTATCGAAAGTGACAGTTATCAAAAGAGTTCAATTGACTAAAAAAACATTCTTACTATCTCGTTCTTTATACGCGTAGTAAATGTATCAAAATTTTGTTTCCATTTCCAAACCATGTGTATTTATAGTATTTTAATGATCAATAATAAAATTATAACACAAGTAGGCGTCGTATCGATATTTATAAAAGTTTTACACAAAATAAAACTTGTTTAAACTTGTTGTTAAATAAAGCTTGTTTAAACAAAATATGAAGTAGTACTCTTTGATGGTTAATTACTCCATGAAAAGCGATAACAGTCACATGTTTTTTCCAAAAATTTCAATGGCCAAGATTGTACGGATAACCCTAAACAACATTGCGATTACGAAAAGGTGATTTACACTTTTTATTTTAAGGTTTGAATTCGAATGTGGGCAATGTCATTTTTAACCTACAAATGAGGTTTTTATAATCCATGTAAATCATGATGGAAGTGACAGTAGAATATGTTGGAAACTTAATGATGTGCTAACAGCATATAATGGGTCATAAAAATAAGGAAATGCCTCTTAAAGTAATTAGTTACAAGTTCCAATCTAGTTGGGAACAATTGTTTAGTTTTATAATGCTGTGGTCACACTGATTTTTTTTTAATGAAATCAATATGATAAATTCATATAGAATTAGGTTGTTAATGAATAAAAATATATGCATTTCAATAACATACATGATGAAAGTACAACATCAGTTACTATGATAATAAATTTGTAATGTAAAATTTCATTATTATAATATTTGTTCGCAACAATGTATGAATATAACACTCAAATGAGGGCAAAAAATGGATATAACATTAAACAGATTACGTAGAATACGTTTAGTGTATTACAATCATCCTTAGCAGTAAGAAGAAGAGCGGTAGGTCTATAGGGTCATATATGAATACATAGGTCTGTAAGTGTATATTTGGCACTCGATGATCTCGACCTACCCTGCAAAGGACCTGGCGTGAAGATATGTGTGTAAGTACCATGAATTTGAAACTATACCCATAGTGTTCATGCGTCTATAATTTTAGGAATTGTTATTAGGAACTCCTTGCAATATTAGACAAAATCAACATCATCGGCCATCTATGTCCACTACTGGACATAAGTCTCCTCTGAAACCGTTTTGCCCATAATCCCTAAGCATGCGGGTTGGAGAGGTGTCATTGTAAGAAAAACTGCGCATCTAAGAGCTGTCCTTAACGCCCTTTAAGGCGAGTGAAGTCTACCAACGCGATATTGTAAGAGAAAACCTTTGTTCAATATTGGACGTTCAACTGTCGATGACAACTGTTAGTCAGCTGTGTTTAAACTATTGGGTTCCATCAATCTTTTAATTGTATTATATTTAGGCTTGTATGAACCATCTTAATAAGTATGGATAAACAAAAACTGTTATGAAATAATGTATATTTGTACAGCATAATCGATTTTAATATAATTTGAGGATATCTATGTGTCTAATTTAATGCGGCCAATAACGTTGCGTCAATAAAGGCAAAAAAATACCAATCACTTTTTTTCTGTCCTTCTAATGTAATATTGTTATATTGAATAGTTTGACTCAATTTATCATTATACTTCCCGGAGATGTCTCGATTTCCTTACACAAACAACACAATTAAAATGTTTTCAAAATGTACGTATCCTACCAGAAAATGCATTGTTTGATAGCGGCCTGTGTCCGAATAGCTATTAGCGTGGTGCGAGCAAACTGTGAAGGCTACCGGTATTCGCCTAGTCAATATTATCACAGTTCCGCCGACTAACAACGACACCCAAAATCGACGAGTGACGGTCATTCAAAGTAAATATTATACGTAATCTGTTAAGGCATTTTTATTATGGTATCTTAGTTGCAAGCACAACTGCCGATCGGGAGCTCCTGGGTTCAAACCCCGCGTGGAGCACTTCTGGATTTTTTTAACTTAGATTGCCTAGTAGTGTTTCGGAGTCCGGAAATGTGCCTGATTCAAAGGAAAAGTTCACTATGTATTCTATAACTGGGACATAAACGTAACTAATGAAACGTGGGAGTGTATTGCACACCTCTGCCTATCTCTTCGGGGATTACAGGCGTGATGTTACTTCATGAAGATTTTTAATGTATTGTTATTTACTTACATCACTTTCAATATTGTGCTATTATCAGCCACTTGGCGTAATTGACACATTGAGAAACATCACAAATTAGTTATAAATTAGTCCTAATCAGACAAATATATTTCAAGTATCCACAAACTTAATACAATTGTACAATATATCGAACTACTAAAATGTAGCGAAAACGTATTGACATTGGACAGATCACTCTCACTCCCATCGCATTAGTACCTCGGTGTATCTCTGTTTGGAGACCGAAGCAAACATTGGCCGGGACGATGCCTTTACAGTTTGCCGTCACCCCGCTAATAGATGACACGTCAAATGCCGCTACTGTTGAAATTGTGAGTTTTAATCTCTTGAAAGAATCCATCGCCAGAGCATACAAGATATTTATTACGTTACACATGTCTATTTTTTTACTTTACTGGATAATAAAATTTCTTATTTCGGCTGCTTTCGGAATCAGGAACACCCGAGTACTAAGTCGTGATTTTGACCGAAGTCATCTCTATAATCTCATTTGAAATAAAATGTTGAAAGTCTTAAAGGACAATCTGGAATGTTCTGTCGAGTTAAGTAGGTAATGATGGAAAAACTATAATTTAACACCGCATAACCACGTTTTAATGAAGTCTGAACCTCATTAATAATGACATGAAGATTATTCAATTGCAATTACTGAGTCAGGAGTAGTTTTCCTTATTTTAAACAACTCATTGCACAGGTCAGGTGAAATAAATATGAAACGTCCAAACATGCGATGATAGCGCCACGCAGCGGAGGTCCCTAGAAACCGCTAATTACTTTTACATACGAGTCACCTTTGCCAAGCCGACTGTACACACTGCTTTAAAACATTCTTGTAAAAAAATTTCAAAAATGGCCTAACATCCCTAAAAGCAGAAGCACATAAGACATTTTGAAATTACACCACCAACAAAGCACATTGCTTTAAGGCGATTTTACGTCAATTTGAAAATGTTGTAAGTGGAAGTCGGTATACTGTTACATACATCATTCTGCTGTTGGAGGGTGCGGTCGGCTAATGCAATGTTTAGTTACATATGCCCGAGACCACCATCAGATGTTTGTTCCTTCGAAGCGTTGGTACCTTTAAAATAAGAATGAGGCAGTAATGTGTGGACATAAAAATGTTAACGTTATTGTTAATAATCGTAGGTGTGTTCCAAGTTTAAAATATCTCTCGCTACCCTAAAGAAGTTTTTAATACACGCCGCCTTAGTTTTACGAATACGGTAAAATACAGAAATCTTTCACTTGAATAATATATTGGATATCATTACAGTTTGTAATGATTGCTGATTCGTACATTAAACTTTTTGCAGGTTTCTAAATATTTATGTAGGTACCCATATACTTTTATAAAACATCTTGATATCCCAATGCTGGGCAAGGGCATTGAACCAATTGATCTGTAGCGCACTCCACGCTGCTACAGTATGAGATTATGAGTTATATAGCACTATACTCATTGTGGGAAGGTTAAATCGTCAAGGCCTCTTATATCCGATGAAAATGTCCCTTGATCTACAACATATTTACTCGTCATTCAAAGATGTTATTATTTCATGCATATTTACCATAGTACAAGAAACCTAATATAAGACACGAACATATCCTAAGTACGAACTCGACTAATATTTTTAACTTGCACTGTGGAGTGTACATAGAGGTGGTAAGCACCACTTATGAACATTAAAAAACAAGAACTAAACGTATCATCACGTGTGTAATCCCTGAAGAGGTAGGCAGAGGAGTGTAGCACACACGTAATTTTCATGAGTTACGTAACGTTCAAAAAATATTAGTAAGGATGTATAGACGGACATACTTCGATACTTTTCGCTATGTAATAATAATAGTAATTTAACAAAGAATTGCAGTGATTGTAAGGTGCAGTTACAACGCTTTCAAGATTGTAGATGTTTAGATAAAACACCAAAATAATCTTTATATGTACTTACTTGCGTTGCTGTCGGCACATAGGACCCAATTATGTTCCTATAATTAAAAGTCCATGTGTATTTATTATATAAAAAATCTTTTAATCAATGATTTGTCAACGATTTTATTTCAACAACTTGATTTGTAAATTGTTTAGTATGCAATTTTATGCGCGAAGTTATATACCACATATGTATACATATACATATATATATATATATACATAATTAAATAAGGTCACTCCAGCGTAACATAACCTGCCCACCCTTTTAATCAGTGCAGCCCTTGTAATGAAATCTGGAACGCCATTAAGGGATTAAAAATAATTACTGCCCCTCATATCGAGGGTCGTGGTTGTAGGGTGGCTCTTAATGAGCTATTGACATTTTAGGGGATGGAATCATTGATGTGACTAATCATATTCAGTATATATGAAAGAACTGCACTTTATATATCATTGTAAATGTATTATATATAATGTGGATTTGATATAGTTCTTCAAAATAGGCTTGACCATGCTATCTTCCTATCATTTTGCTTCTAAAACCGAAAAATCGAAGGAAACATCCAGACCCCAGACTTCTCCAAATTGTTCATGCATGATCTATCAACCTTCACTTGATCGGCGGTGGCCTAAATTTATTTTTAGAGGTAAGCCGTATCCAATAGTAGAAAAATAAAGAGGTTAATGAAGATTGTTAATAAAGCTACAGTCCTTTACCACTCCTCACAATCGAACAGAAACCCCGTCAAATATAGTCACAGTCACCATTAAACAAGTCTCAATGAAACAAAAAGATGCGAATCGACCCCCGTCACGGGACTTTCGAATTAAAAGCAGGGGCTTCGGCAAACAAAAAAAAAACAATAATTGGCAAATAAGGGGCTACACCGGGTTCAATTTCCATTCCCGTTGATCACGCGTGGCAGAAGAGACGAGGAAATTAAAAAATTTGACCGCTCGGGATTTGTGTTGGTTTTCCCAAATTTACGGGATAATTGTTTTTTTTATTAAATTGTACACGACAAAAGTACATAATATACAAATCGTTACATTCCCAATTCACATCCAAACATCTCATTGAAATTTTCGCTAACACTCGAAAATTGAATGGTGCGGTGTTCATAAAATATCCCTGTGAGGTAATCGTTACTGATACGCAACATCACGCCTGCAATCCCCGAAGAGGTAAGCAGAGGAGTTCAGTACACTCCCACGTTTAACCAGTTACCTGTATGTGTTGTGGGACGTAAGTGCCATTACCACATTACACATAATATTATCATAGTACAAATATGAAGTATTTATGAGTACGTGCGTTTCACACAAACGTATGAATATATTTCGCGGCGTATATCTCCGAGTCGGCCGACGGTTAAATTTAAACCAAGATAAGTCCCGCGCTAGCGTCACCCGGTAATCTCTGTGCTGGTAGTGCGTCAGGGGATTCTATGGAGCTGTTCAAACCACCGATCATTGAGTATCGAGCTACGCATGAAGAACTATTACTGTTAATTAGCATAACCTGTAGGGATAATGAAGGTAACGACGCGTTGTATGGATATGACAAATGGATATGATTAGCATATGGTATATATAAAAAGGTGTTTGTATGTACATAAATACATAAATGACGGCGTACATAATATGTTGTACATATAAAGTCATATCTTACACTCAATCTTAACCAAGCTTGTACTGTATGTATTCGTACTTAGTTAATTCAGATGTACGCCTTGCTGTTAACAGAGCCCAATAACAAACCAAATAGTACAGTAAAATGAACACGATATTACATCGATATTTTAAATAGTATAAAAAAAACCAAGGAACATCGCGCCTGTAATTCCCAAAGAGGTACGCAGTGGTGTGTACACTCCCAAATTTCACCGTTCATTTTAAATAGGAGACCCGTGTCCAGCTGTGGAACGATAAAAGGGTGGGAAATATCGATCCCAGCAGTGGGAAGCGAAACGTACAGTACAATACTGAAATGATCACACTTAATCGGTAGCAAACATGTCGGAGTACCGTATATGATTACAGAAGTAGGTTGGTGTATCTTCAAAGACGGATCTATGTAAACCTCAGTATCGCGATCGCGTCTCGGTGATCCAGGATTACGGCCAGCATACCGCCATTGATCACGCACGCCGAAGTGTTCCTTAAACGTATAAGAGTATGGGTCATTATGGGATGAAAGGGCCTAGCCAAAGTTAACTTGTTTAACATCCAACCAACACATCCCTATTGACATGTCTGGCAATTTTATGTTCGTAAACAGTTTATCGCTTGGTTATCTTGGAAATAATATATTTTCCCGTTTCGTTCTATCTTAAGTTTGAAATCTAGATACTGGACATTAGTTGCTTACTAGGTTCCATAGTGACTTCTCTTGCTAGTGTTGTCAGATCAGGCCTCGCCATACTCGTTGTATGGAGGCCCAATAAATGTAGCATACTTGAACCGAATAATGTTAACTAAAAACGTAACTTCACGCCTGTAGTCATACCTCATCGGAGGTTACAGCCGTGATGTAACTTTTATTTAATAATGATGTAAATAGTACATTAATTAGGTACTCATATAACTACAGTCTATTAACTTTGTTAGAAATTCCCATTCGGGAGAGTGCCAGAAAATTTCGAAAGAGAAAATATTTTTTCAATAGCTCTGGCACATGTGTGGTTAAAATATAACTGTAATATTATACCTATATTGTGTGATATTTAACAAAATCCGCGTCAAACATGCAAAACCAACAAAGCTATAAATATAAACGGTCTGTGAAAAACCCGCCATCTGTCGTATAAAATTTTGATTTGCAACATAAAAAAAATGTAATCCCCATGGCCAAATATCCCCTTGGTATACACATGTATATGGGGCTGTATACATCGCGGGGAGTGATTCGTTCCCATGGCAGACTCCCCTGTCCCCGCCTAAAATTCAATTCATTGCCACCATGTCATATCCAGGGATGGTTTTATGCAACTACACGAGAGTAAGTTACATTTGAAATTTAAAAAAATGCCAATCATAATTATAAATCAAAGATTTTTCTTGGTTTGTTGCAATTTATTTTTGTTTTACATCTTTGTTTGTATGTTAGTGTCGATTTTCAGTTACAAATATAGGTAAATGTTGCGAGAGGTACTAAAATAGTGCATGTAGGAGTATCAATCGAAAAGTTAAATTAAAGTGTGTTAATAATTATGCGATATTAAAAGACAATGGTGCAATCACAATATAATCTAATCACTATATAATCTAATTACTATATAATCTAATCACTATATAATCACTATATACAAGGAAGAAACCCAGTTGTGAAGTTCTTCCCAATCGAGCCATTGATATAAAGATAATGTAA
>DWDU01001957.1:0-13542 GCA_018245575.1 Jemadia suekentonmiller
TGCCATGCATCGGGCACATATCCAGACTCCGAGCCACTACTAGAAAATCTAAATTATAAAAACCAAATTAGAAAAATTCTATAGTGCCCCACCCGGGAATCGACCCAGGACCTCTCAATCGGCAGTCGCACTTGCAACCAACACGACCAACGAGGCAATCAGCTATTTCTTTTCTTTAATTAATATAGTATTCAAATTTTTTTAATCCTTTGAATTAAGCTAAGCAGAGCTCATGTTAAGATAATCAGAGAACGTACCACACGAATAGACACCTACATATAAATATGTGTATACCTACCTGCTTATGAAGGAGTTTTTTTTTACCCTCAGATACAGATTACATGTTCGGGATAATCACGTAAACCCCGTCGCGAAAGTCGTCGTCATATTGAACTAGCGCGATGTTTAAAAGAGCATATTTATAATATGGCCCATTGCTGACGTTTAGTTACATACTGACAACGTCCAGCGGTTCGCGTGGTGAAGGTCACCTCACAATCATCGTCGAAACCGTTTCATACGCAAAAACAAGAATGTTCTCTCGATACTAGCAACTAGTCCTTGCATTTATATCGAGTTCTTATTTATACTAACATCCAATACAAATGCATTACAGCTTTCCGCATAGCAGTTTTTCTTTAACAATGAGTCACGAATTTGTTAAACGAGTCATAATCTTAAAGATATAGAATATACAAATCTCCTTTTCTTGTCTATATCTACTAATTTATCCTAAGATATCTCTGATGATTTAGAATATTTAGATGATACAGTCAAGGAGAATAACATTGAAAAATTAAAACAAAGAAAACCTCATTGGAATAAGATATGTGTTCATCGAACCTTAAATGTTTTGATTACGATGCCAAACAGAAGTTTTATCTATAATCTATATTCTATACAATGTTACGTTTGCAGCAATATTCATAATCAAGGTCAAGTTTAATTTTACATCATAGCGAAGTTTTCCAGAATGACTGGCCTGACTTTATGGACGTATTTCCTATATAGGATTATGAGTCATATAGTAGCTTGATGTGAGACAAGGCGATGCGTATTTTATTGGCGATAAAGACAAATGGACACACATTATCTACAAAAAAGTTCAACAATTATTATGTTGATTGTGATACTGGTAGTTAACCGCTTTAGAATGACGACGTAACGCTTACATCACTTTACGATCCCATAACTGATACATACAGACCTTAATAACTCAAACGCAAACTACGTATTGTATTTAGTAGGAATAAGAAAATGGATGTCGAGAAAACGGCTAATCGACTAGATCGGCTAAATGAGTAAAAAAATAAATAAACTGATCAGATCGCAAATCTATCGAGAACAAGGCAAACAAATTGTGATTAAGAAGCGTAATTAATAAAATAGACACAATCCAATAGGTGAATTGCCAAGTAATTTACATTTACGTCTGCCACTTGGAAAGTCTTGGGTTTGAATCCACGGCACATTCCTCTAGCTTTTCGATGTTTTGTCAAATGAAGTATTACTTGCTATAACGGTGAAGCAATACATTATGATCACGAACATTGCACACCGTAGAGTAACCCATAGTGTTCTGAAACATTTGAAGTTTGCCAAACCGCGGTTGGCAGGCGTCGCTGATTGTGGCCTTGGCCCATTTGAAACTGAGAGGAAACCTGTGCCCAGCAGTGGAATTAAAAGATTTAACTATAGTCTATAAGAATCAAAACACAAATAATACTTGCTTACTGCGTTGTTGGTCGAGTTGCAAGCGCTAGTGTTGATCTACGGGTCCTGGGTTCAAATCCCTGGTCGGGTGCTTTTAAATTTTCCTAACTTGATTATCTAGTAGATACTTCTAGTGGTTTTTTCGTTTAGTCGCTCGGGGTCTGGATTTGTGTCCGGTGTATGTCAATCACACATCCTTCCATTGTGGGACATAAACGTAACTCGTTAAAAGTGCTAGTATGCTACACTATTCTGTCTACCTCTTTGAGGATTGTAAGCGTAATGTTGTTTTCTCGTACGTATCGTAATAAGTTTTACTAAACTGAATTTCGTGACAAGCATCTATATTTATATTTAATAAAAACCACACATTTCCTGTTATGTTAATTGTACAACAAAAGGAACTTGTGAATACATGTATATCTTATACATTTTTTGTTCCTAATATTAAGCAATACTCTATATTCTACATCAAGATCTTGTTGTTCATTTTATTTTGAAAACAATCAATAACATTTCATTTAACAAGTCTGACGTCAATGTTGTTTGTTCCAGGTAAGCAAAGATACGTGTTAACATAAAAAAAAATACGCTGCTGTAATACTTAACAGACGTAAGTGATTGAAATGGATCGTTATAAGGTAAGGTAGAGTTAATACTACCTATATTTAAATTACTGGATAATACCTATCATTTGCTTTGGTGTCACACTTTTTTGTTTTTGCGTTTCCAAAAACTGGCATTCTCCAGACATGTATGAAATTTATTTTCGTATCTTAAGGCGTTGTGTTTTTAACATCACTCAATTTGTTATTCGTTAAATTAAATAATATTTATCAGTCTATCGCAGTCCACTGCTGGACATAGTCCTCTCCTGAAGGGGTATGCCTATAACCCCCACGCTGGGCCTGTGGGTTGGGGATTGCAGAGCATAGCTTCTAATGTTTTAATGAATTGGAAAAATTTTAGCATTCAAAAATTATATTTGGACCCGATTTCTAAAATATCTTATGAAATTTGTCATCCGAATAAGTGATATTCCTTTCAAGCCTATTCAATAGAAATGTGATATCATAACTTCGGTGTCGGCTTCCGCTATTCCGTTCCTAATGTAGAAATAGCAGTTCCTCTATGTGGGTCATTTCCGGCCCTAACCTTTGAGTATCGTCGTATGACACAATCAGAAAAAATCAAAACCTTTTTCTATTTCTATAGCCCTTCTATTAATAAGAATACACGGCCACATATTTATATGGGACTGTCTATCTATTTAAGGGTGTTTACGAACATTTAATAGTGACACGGCGTACGTGTAGTCATAACCGCGACTGTTAATTAAAAGATCCTGGCTTCGATCTGGGGGCTGGGCTTTGGTTTGTGCCTAGCCCATTGAAATATAGTGGTAGGTAAGCTCACATAACTGGTGAAATACGGCACTCCTCTTCGACGATTATAGGCGTGATGTTATATTATATATGTGAGGGACTGCGATCTTTATGATGTCCCTATGAGATAGAATAACACTCGTAGTCCTGACGGAATATGCTATTGCAGTTAACGAGCGATCTGCAATTTTATTGTTATTATTGTATTACCTCGCCAGGTCCCTCGCGGGTGAGGCAAACAGCATCGAGTGCCGAATGTCTGTCTCTTACGACGCCCTGAGTCTCGGCACGGGTTCGGGGAATGTATTCTTACTCCGCCCGACACGGATTATGTTAACCTCTTATTGTTACCTTATTAATGTTACTGAAAATATACTATTCAACTTTTTTATGGAATCCCACTACCTGCATATGAATAATTGGGATTTTGTCATCAAAAGTATAGTGCACAATGAAATTCAAAATTTTTGAAGTATTTATCGGTAGTATCGCCGTCTAATCTTATGTAGATTTTCTACGGTGAATTTTATGCCGTTGAATTAAAGGATAACTAGAGTTTAACATCCGAAATATAGACGCAGTTCCAACAAACGCTAAAGATAAGCAACGAAGAGGGCAGTCATTCCATTACATCACGTACAATGGATGCTCTAGGCCTTCATTAATCAGGTGGAATCTGTGCCCAACAGTGGGAGATAGAAAAGTTTGCGGGCCGTCTGATTCGCATCATTACTCAAGTAATATTCAGCCGTGTTGTACGTTAATATTGCGACCGAGTAAAATGCTAGTTTTTTCCTCTCATTCCGCTCGCAAAGAGAACAACAATCGAACATTCATACAAACTGGCGGCCGCGCGAGCTGAAACTATCGTTTTGTATTCTACTCTACGTGTTTTGTGTCACTATACGAGTATGAACTATGTATATCTCTATTTGTTGCATTTTTTCTAAAACATTTGTTGGCACTGTGGAGGTTCGCTTATTGTACGTTTGGTTAGATGATTTGAATACATAAATCTCCCAATCTCACACAAAGTACATAAACGCATAGTTCGTGATATATCACCAGTGTATATTACAAAATTGTATAACCTTATTTTATTATTAAGTACTTGTATCTCTCAAAAACAACTGAACCATAAATACAAAGAGTATGTTGCCAGGAAACAAATGTGTGCAGGTTACTCACACGACATCCTCGATAACGCTTCAACCAACTATGTACATGAGAGCGTTTTGTTGCGTTCTTCGTTTAGATCTTTTTACCTTCCAAGCAAGGTGCAATATTTTAAAAATTATGCATAGATTTTCTGGCCATTTCTTTCTAATGAAATGATTAATTATGTTTACTCATTTGTTATATGTATATTCTACTGTTTAATAGTTAGTTCATTTTCTTATATAGGTACATATTATGTTTCACGTACGGAATTAAATTTGACACTTCTTAGAAAAGTAAGTAAGTTTGCACGTTTAATGTTTATTTGAGAAATGCCGAAATCAGCGTAAAATACTGCATCGTTGTTTCGCAAAAAATTCCATTTTCCACGTGAATTTTTGACTTTTACAAACACCAACGCAAATACAACGATCGGATGAAGTAGCTTGAGTGTCAACAAGTACTTGATGTCGCATATGAATACAACAATACCCATTGCTGACTAAACTGAGGCACGTCCCGGAGCGCGGTCGCATGTTTCCGCCCCTTCTGAGGCAGGCAAATACACTCGGAATGAAGTAGACCGCGTGACGATTGAGTTCCACGCTCTTCACACCAAATGCAATAAATAGATCGATATCAATATTACACTAAATTATTCAGTTGACTCAACCGTAAGCCACATCGATATCGTGTTACTAAACAACCACTTGATGTATCCCACGGTTGGTACGTACGTACACAGCAATTTACATTGGCTTTAAGGTGGTATTCAGACCAAGACTGAGTTATCTTGCCCAAATAGGTCTGATACTGGCTAATGGGGGAAGCCAGAAGTCTTCGAAACCGGCGTGTGTGTATGAAAAGTAATGATGTAGAAGAATCACTTTAGATCTGCCAGGATATTAATATTTAGTATTTAATGCTCACAGTACAGACAAAATAATAATAATTATTGTATGTTGATAATAACTGTATCTATCAGTAGATGTGTACAACTCTGTCTGTTCCACTGTGCGTCATACCTAACGCTCGATTTTGTTTTTCAACATGGTGTTATTTTTAATGGATGCTGAACAATGACCAGGGTGCAAGCTGACTGTTGTTAGTTGGTTAAACCCAGATATATATAGTCGTTAGTCGGCGGTTTATGTGGTTTATTGTTAAAATAGTTGCGCCGTTTGTTTCTCTCGGTTGTTTTTAATCCAAGAAAATGTATAATGTAATTTATGTTTGATTTAATGCCAATTGAATTCCCAACGACATCAATAACAATTTAATTTTCATTATTATGAAGTTTGTATAGTTAGAATTTAATTAATACGTGTTACAGTTCAGTATAGGTGTGATTAAGAAATTAAGGTAAGCCGATCCATGTTAAGATTAGATTTCATCGGTAGTTGTTGTTTCATACAATGTTCCTTTGTGATATGATTAAATATGCACGAATGATTAAATATTTAAGTGGTTACCTATTAACTAAAAGTGTAAGAGCAAATTATAAAAAGTTTTTGATAATTATACATTCAAGAGGTCTATGAGGTCTAAGAGGAATAGATGTTTAAAATTTCCCAAAGTAACACATGATTATAATTACAGATGGAATCTCCTAACGTCGTGCACTTAAAACAAAATGGAGCTAATCTAACTTTTTATTAAAACACATTTCTCTCAATAACGTTTTATTGGCTAGGTCCAATTAAAAGATTACAATGAAATTCGTACAATTGTATATAGATAATTCCATTTTTATAGTCAAATTAATTTAATTTATATTTTTTAAGTTTGTATTCTAAATTTGCATTATGACAAAGGTTCGGTCATGTACAAATTTTAATAACCTTTCACTATTTGTTAACGAGCAATGTTCGTTGAAGTAAAAAAAACAAATACCTTTTAAAAACTCCGAACGCCATTATATCTTTCTTGAACAATAAAAATTCCGGGAGGACTGTTAATGGTTGTATGTTCGCAACAAATCGCTTACAGCGAGCCACGAGCGCGGTAAAGTATTTACAGGAAAGGGTATGTGGTGTGATGTCACGTAGGCATAATTATTGTTATACCCTTACGACGTAGGCCGGAAGGATCGAGTCCCAAAATGTCTATCTCCAAATTCTCCAAAAACCTGCCGCTCTTCTTCCACTTAGCAAGAAATAAGATATTCCACTTAGGCAGTGAACTTAGTGCTGTCCCCATCTTGGTACTTGGCCGCATTGCAGTTGATAATAATAATTTCAATTACCGCATTGCAGCCAAAAAAAATCGTTACGATATTTTCAAATGTTGTAAATTTTATGTTTTATTCAATTCTATCCGATCTATGCTAGTGACTGGTACATGTAACCATAACCTTTCTTGATGGAACTGTGTTTGTCCAAAAAACGTTTGTCAGCTTCATATCACGAATGGCGATACAAAGTTGAGTAGATTTCCGAACGATGAGAAAGCTCTTTGCGCCCGACAAAATTGATCTAGTGTGAATAGTATAAAATTAAAATTTTGCTCCAACATGCTGTCGATGAGGAAATAACATGATTTATTTGCCTCGCGGACAAGCTCCGCAGCAAGTACGCTAGTGTATTAAATACGCAGACCTCTATTCTTATCTTGTATTGATAACGGCTATGTTATATGCTAATTCTGACAGTTAAAGTTGCTTTTTAAGTAATGAGTGTTTTATAATGCTCTGTCGTTTTTTAATTGCACAATGTCTAGTGCGGTGCCAGTCAGCGTTTACCTATATAATATACGGTACCTACATGATTATTTTCATTATAATCCGGAGACATTTCGTGGTCGTTGTGGTATTATTATATATTCATTTTACTGAGTATCGTACTTTAAATATCTTATCTTACATAATACAAATGCACAAACAGTAATAAAAATACCAAATTTTTAAAATCATGTTCAATATTAAACGTCCTAGTATCGAGTTTGATTGAACGAATTACCTTACAAATAATCCCATGGGTCGCTCCCACTATAGTATTAAAGAGGGTTAGGTTGTTGAACAAAGTGCCGACAACGTAATAAACTGCGGACGGATTTCCGAACACTCTCCATCCCTCTCGTTTCAAATTGGAGGGAGCTTCGTGCAGTTTCATCGCCAACTTCAGAGAGATACCAACTTTTAATACATACTATGTACGTACGATACATATAATACTGGGATACATATAATAAGCACCTGGGATTATGTTATAATATTGTTTAAGACCCTACGTACGTTCTTGATTTTTAAAAAGTTTATTATTGCTAATAATTTATTGATGTTTTACTTAAACGTAATGTTTTGTAAAGAATCTATCAACAATTGTAATGTTAAGCAAAAATGTCACATGTCGTATTAGTTGTAGGTAAGTACATTATTTTGCTGTCAAAGCTTCGTCAATATATAACACACTAATCTAGAAGTTATTATGCCACAATAATATTATGAACAACATGAAGATTTGCTTTTTTTTTACACTTACTCCGCGTCTTTGACAAACATTGTTTCATATCTTCTTATGCAAACAAAACGCTATCTCGAATGAGTTTTAATAACATTGATAAGTTATGAAAAATATGCGTGTAAATCGACTTATAAATTATAAATTCCACTTGTACTTTTTCGATTTTAAATATGCGTGTAAATCGACTTATAAATTATAAATTCCACTTGTACTTTTTCGATTTTAAACTAGTATACCAAATATAATATAGGGAATATACGTAGGAATGTTCTACATTCCTCTGCCTCCCTCTTCTGGGATTACAGTCATGATGTTTTTATACCAAATATACTGACATATGTAGGTATTATGTAAAAAACCGGTAATATAAAAACATATTTGACGATATTCAAACGTATCTTATCGAATAACTTATTTAACGTCTGATTGATGTCTTTATAAAGGAAACAAAAAACACTACAAAAACAGATTGAAGGTTATAATTAAAACACCTCAGATAGCGAATTGTAATAAAGACTACGAAACACACTCAAGTCAGATTAAGGTCTTCACAGACGAAGCTACAATATATATAGTATAGATATTATAGCAAGGCATATTACGATATGTGTTCTCGTATTTTCTGTAGTGACACTCGGAGTGATTGCACACGCAGCTACAATACCTACTTGTATATCTTTCTTATGTCGTCAGCATTACGTCAGGGAATGCAGCAAGCCATTATTGCTCAGATAATGACCGCAAAGATATATATTATAGTATCGCCACCGTCCCTGGTAGTTTGCTATAAAATATAAATATAATAGCACAGTATATTAATACATGTTATAGCTCCCGCTGTGACGGCCTTCACGTACGCTTAAAAGCTTTGTAAAATCTCTATGTTTTATGTGTGTGTTTTGTCACTGACGCACCGACGTTCTAAAGCATTGGTCGTTTTAACGAGCTTCATTCCCTCGCATCGCACTGCGCATCAAAAAAAATTATTTATTTCATACTAACTTTTTCTACACTTCGAGATTGGCTAATACAATTTTAGGTTGTATTTGTAACTTTCGTACTAAAGCACTCGCTTAATAAACACCGGAATGAACTGAACGGAGTACGTTAAGGGATAGTAATGCCCTACTATTAATGATGTTAACTGCAGTAAGGGTTAAGTTTTCAAACAAGCTAACACTGAAACATATTTCGTTCTACATAATTAGTTCACAGTAGCCCAAGCCTCTGAATAGATGTTACGTCATCATTATTACTGTTGATATTACTTCAGCGGAACAAGTAGACCATTATCACAACAGATCCCTTACGGGGTAGACAGAGAGTGTTGAATATAGTTCTTAAAAAACTGACGTGCTGAACACCACAAACAACCTTCTCTATACACGCTGGCTTAGGAGGACTTCTAACAAGTGGTTTATTTGTTGACTGTAGTTTATCGTTAATTTGAAAATTACTCACATAATAATCGAAGTATAGACGTGTTACCTAAAATGTGGAGATATACTTATCAACGTCTTTGTTCGATCGGCAAAAGCTTCGGTCATCAAAGCGAGGAACAATTTCGCAGTAACGGTTCACGCTAACCGTTAAACTGGTTCCCGCATTGCACAGAACAGAATTAAACCATTTGTACGAACGACGATGCCGGGCGAGACCGAGGGAACTTTAACGCTTCCTTATTTACCGATTCGCCAACATTCGATTGGCGCGATAGCTCCAAATAGACTGTAGACTTCTACGCTTATCACGAAACAATAATTTAATAGATCGCTAAAGTAATTTGTAAGGTACGTGGTAAATAGTAAGTAAAGGTATAAGAGAAATTTTTACCATCATTCTTTTTACATAGATTCATGGAGATGACGCGATGGAACGTATAACCATATTTATCTGCGTACGATATCATACGGATAATGATATCAATATTAATAACAACATCTACGTGAATAAGTGAGCGTGATGTTGCGTTTTTTTTTTAATTAGTGGCCAAACAGGTGGAATGAAAACTTTGGTTAATTTACATCATATTCTAAAACATCATTTTAATTCTTTAATAAGAAAATGTAATATTTTTTTAAACTACATTTTTTAAAATATAACTTTACATGTCAGCAGTGTAAAACTGCAAGTTGGACATGAATCAATTTATCTCTGAAATTCACCTCGTGTCGTCATCTTGCGTGACGTAGGTCGTAAGTGCCTGCATATTTCTACCGCTCAGTATTTCAGCTCTAAGTATATACAGAGCATGATAATAAAATTTATTATTTTTTTTGTTTCACTAGTCTTAAGCTTAGTGATTCAAAATTCAGTCGCCGCCTTCAGAGGTACTGGCTTCCAATCCAAGCGTGCAATTCACAAAAAAAAGGCATATTAAGATTAAATTTTAATTGCTGTAACGGTGAAAGAAAACATCGTAAGGAAATCCTAGGATTTCAAGTTAGAAAAACGCAATAATACTTTTATCGACCAGGGCATCCAAACCAGGAGTACTTGCTCAGCATCTATTCCATAGTGGAACGTAAACGTAACATGTAACGTGGGAGTGTACCATATTGCTTTGTATACCTCATTGGGGACTACAGGCGTGACGTTTCGTGTATAATTGTGAAAATCCTCAATGAACCTTGCAAAATAATTGTATTCGAACTTCTTGCTCCACTACTCGGTCTCATCAAACTGATGTCCCGTCTCCGTACAGTATAAACACTAGATATAAATAGAAGGTTTTACATAGCAGATAACATAATAAAACTTTATGAAACGTAGGCCAAGGAAAAGAAGTTTAAAATCTTGTAATTAACCACTATTATTATAAAACCCAGGGCCGAAAAGAAGTAACGCCCAACACGGTGATCGTACACGCGAGTCGGTCGCGGAGCACTTCTAACTCCCCCGTCACTCGCCATCTCACGTATTTGGTCAAGATAAATGAGTCTTGGTATATGTAATTAATATATCTATTAAATAATATGTTAAATATTCATCTCCACGAACTGGTAAAACACGTTAACGAACAAGTTCCGGTGTGTGTTTGCGCGCTGTCAGGATAAGTGGCTGTTTCTTAATAAACACTTATGTTTTAACGCCTATTTCACACCCTCGTATCGATGGGTGAGGCGTGGCACGATACTTACATAAATCTTAGCGATATTGACATTTATTAGTGCTGTTCGTTAGACGGTTTACACAAATCTTATCTTAACGTCGACTGGCTTAATGATGAAGACTCAATTTACTGGCTAGAGGTGTCATGCCGTCACCAAAACGCTTCTAGGGGGTGTTCACTTCTAATCCCCACTCTGGGCGCGCAGATCGCGGATCGCGGAGCACAGCATCTCGCACCGTTTACGGTCCTGCCTATCAGCGGGCTAGGCAGTTCGCGGTGATTATGTAGATTACGCTATACCGCGGTCGGCTTGTCGTGTCTTCTTCATAACACTGTGCCCCATGGGCAGAAAAGGATGGGTTTAAATCCTATAATCGAGCTTAGAGCCCCTTACTCGCCACAACCTTAAAGTACCTTCGAATTAAAACTAAACCGATAAAAAATATTATTTTTGCAGCCTACGGAAATCTTATTTGGCATGTCATTCACCGTGAGCCCAACGCAAGGCATGGCTTTACTCATACTCGTAGCTCGCTAAATAACTTTAAAAACTTTACCTTTCCACTGCTGGGCATGGCCTTGCCCAAGGTGTGCTACAACACACGGTCTTCCGCAGATCTCATCCAACATTACGTACTTTAAATATTTGCAAATTTTATTCAAAATAAATTCCATTGGAATTTCCTTTTTTATCTGTATTCCCAGCCTACCTCGTAACGGACCTGGCCGGATCATATGCTGACTGCTGACATTAACTAAAGAACTTTGTGTCAGTGACCTCAACTCACACACTAGTGATAAAATTTTCACAGCTTTCATCGAAATATTTTTGCGCAACCCAACGGTTACAAAATCTGAAAGGGTGCGAAAGAGTGCTACATACTCTGCGTACAGATAATTAACAACCTTTTACATACATTACTGTTTAACCTAATTTTTTATATTTATATTACTATTCTATATTCATTGTTGGTTCGTAAACGTTTCCCACTATTGCATTTGAATTGCAGATTTAACTTAGTGCTTAGCTATTTGCTTTAAAGAATTGCAGAAAACTCTACATGGAAGGGTGATTGCGTGTTTGTTAGCCACTTATAAACGTAACGTAACATCACGCCTGTAATCCCCGAAGAGGTAGGCAGAGGAGTGTAGAACACTCCCACGTTAGCCACTTATTTTAATTTAAATCCATGAATATTACGCGAGCGTATGCAAGTACAAGCGTACCTAGTATTTCATAGCGTATACTAATATTCTTTGAAAACTCGTTCACTATTACTACTATTGTGATAGTAATGATAAGATGTTATTACTGATAACATGTCAATAACCTCTTTGTAAATAGCACATATCGTTTACCATACTTATGTATACGAAATAAATTTATTGTTGATTCTGTAGTGTACTACATAATAATACTTCTGTACTGCCTCTACTGTACTACAAATAATAATTGTTACATAATAATATTACAAAATTTAAAAAACGTAACATCACGCTTGTAATCCCCGAAGAGGTAGGCACAGGAATGTAAAACATTCCCACGTTTCACCAGTTACGTTTACGTCACTATGGAATAGGTGGTGAGCCTATTGCCATGCATCGGGCACATATCCTGACTCCGAGCCACTACTATAAAATCTAAATTAGAAAATTTTAGTGGTGCCCGATCCGGGAATCGAACCCAGGACCTCCCGATGGGCAGTTGTAATTGCAACCAACACGACCTACGAGGCAGTCAAAATTTATGATTGTTAATAATATTAGGAGAATTGCATTTTATAGTTACTTCTTTTATTCTTGCGCATTCGAAATGAATTGTATGATTTATATAATTGCACACAATGGTTATGGTAGAATGTACGTATTTTTTGCGTTGTAACCATCAATGTGTGACCACTTTCTTGCTATTTTATTATTATTAATTTTTTCAGTGTTCTGTATGTAAAGTTTATGTTCTCAGTTGTTCTAAATATGTCCTTGCATTCCATTTCACATCGTGCGACGTACCTACATACTTTTTTCGCTTGAGATTTGCTATGTGAAGCTTTTTCCGTATCGAGGATTCCTACAACATTCATGTTTAATGTTTAATATCATTGTAATCATCAACTCACCTCTTAGGTATACATTGTTACACCCGGGTATCCTCTCAGAATTAAAAGGGTTAAGGCCAGAATGCGATGGGTTAAGGCCACGAGGCATTCATATATTTAATTGACATAATAATAAATTAATATGACTATTTAATTAATATGCAACGATATGAATTCTAAGAAATTTTTACGTTTAGAAAGCCTCAAATATTTCCGTATATATACCCCGAACCGCAAAGATGATTTTTTCCCCAATTGTGGGAACTCAGTTTGAACAGGAAACATTATCTACCGGGCAAGGAATGTGGGCCGCGTCGGGTCAGACGGAGCGGCATCGTTGATAAGCGGCGACCTTAACCGCAGTTATCAGACGTCGACAACAGCCGATAGGGCGGCGCGCTGAGTGAAATCACACTTTTACTCTCTCAATGGGCAACAAGTAGCCAATGATAGCACAGGTCGTGACTACCACGTATACAATATAAAAGCAGTGATAGCCTAGTGGTTTGAAATTCGACCCCTCACTGCGGGGGACCGGGTTCAAATCCTATCGCGCACCTCCTGAAAATGTGCGTTTTAAGTTTAAATATCACTTGCTATAACGGTGAAGGAAAACA
>DWDU01001958.1:0-13537 GCA_018245575.1 Jemadia suekentonmiller
AAACGTGGGAGTGTTCTACACTCCTCTGCCTACCTCTTCGGGGATAACAGGCGTGATGTTACGTTTTTTTTTTATTTAAACAATTTTTTGCGGACTTCGAGGTCCGGCCCTGAGACAGATGCTCTTTCTAGGTCAGAAGGTTCATAAAATACATAGAAATCAGGCAAAAGGCAAATCAAATAAGGCAAAAGATATTTCTGATTCGTGGATTGGCTAAGATCAGACCGTCCACATACATTAAACCGTGCACACGCGTAGAAACAAGTGAGTGAGAGTGCAGTGATTCCCAAACTTCTGTACTCTTTTATATGTTGAAAAAAGCTTCTAAACCCCTCGGTTTTATCCTACGCATGTCTTCTGATTTCAAATCAATAAAATCATTTAAAATCCTATACTGTTCCTACATTAGAAGTCACCTTAAATATGTATCCCAGGTTCGGTACCCTATCGGGTTTGAACATGATTTAGTTGTTACTAAAGCTAAGTGCCATAATGATTGCTTCGTTTTATTCTTAAAACCGACCACTGGAGATCAAGACGGTCGTCCTCAAGATGAAGCATAGAATCTTGACATGGAGGACATATTTCCATATATTGAAAGTAGTGATGACTGCCAGTTTACGTTAGAGGAATTAAAAAATATTTATAAAACTGTAAGTGTAGATAATAGAATAATTAATTGATAAAGTCATTATTATTGAGAAACAGGATAATTTCCATTTGTATGTTTTCTTGATAATTATCATGATATTATCAATCAAGCTTGGAGTGAAAAGAAAAAAACCTGGAGGCAAAGAAGAGCGATTGAAGATAAAAGCAACTACGGCAGCTTACTAAACCACATTAAAAAAAACACGCTAGGTACTCATAGGTGGGGTGGAAACGTGTACATATTATGGACAATACAGCATAAGAAAATCTTAAAAAAAAAAACGTAACATCACGTCTGTAATCCCCGAAGAGGTAGGCAGAGGAGTGTAGAACACTAAGAAAATCTTGTAATTTTTTTTCTCAAAAATGATTAAGAAAAAGAAAAGAAAAAATGTAAGGACAATTTTTGTAATAATTACATGATCTACAATTTTTGTCGAATATATTTTTATCATAAAACTAACCGTTTCGGTGTAAAATGCAAAAAAAAACATTTTTATAACCTTTGACTTTGAATAAAAAGTTTTGCAAACATGGGATCGATAGGAACTTTTCACAATTTCATAACAATGGTGTCCCTAACATCTATCCAAATTTTCAGATTTCTAGGAATTTTCGCAAGGATCAATGTCTAAATTGACCGGACTAGATATTCTAGAGCGCCTGTTTCTAAGTCCTTGACTCATCCTTATGCCAGTTCCAATAATATAGCCAAAGACAAAGTTCCTTCCCGTATCATGCGAGCTAAAAAGTAATATACACTTTGCTCACAATTTGTTTTTTTTGCATTCCTGCTTATTTTGTCTTGTTTATGCTTTTTATGGTAACTAAACTTTATTATAACTGTACCTACTGTAATTTAGTGCTCTGTCGCGTTGTTTATTACCTTACAGAATACTGTTAGCCATTTTCATTCATTATACTCTGATGTTTATGGTTATATTGTAAATATAATTGATTATCTATTGTCAAGCTTCCAATAGTCTAAAGTTACCTAATCATAAAACTATGTATATAATTTTATTACCACACTTTAAGTACAACATATAACACTGAATATTTAAACAACTATGTAATCTTACATAATATACATAATTATTAGTATTTTTGTTATACATAATAGAATTTACACTTTATACTTTCTTGCTCTGTTAGTAAATATATCCATGGTATTCTTGTCTCAGAGTCATGGCTTAAGCCTGCCTACTAGTTTTAACTCACTTTCAGGTTTCGGCTTAAACCGCGAAGACAGGTCTAATAAGAATGGAGCCAGTGTTTCCGCGTATCTTCAAACGCACATATCTATTTCATTTGGTGTTATGCTAACTTACTGGCAATGAAGCTGACTATCTTTTTATTTAAGTCACTTTTTTGCATGTTAAACTTTAATTATCTATTTTTAGAACCCTTCAATGACCATTAATTGCTTCACATCTTTTGAAAAGACAGTCGAGGGTTTAATCCCTTTATATGAATACATGGTTATAATGAACACTTCAATACATCAATTCCAAGTGATTCAAATTATCCATCTCAGCAGCAAACTTGAGTCTTACCGCTTTCTACTACTATTTTTTTGTCAATCATTGTTTCCCCGCTCGACCATGTTTCGAAACATAGTCAATGTGCTATTATGGCTTTCTTAAGTCATCACCTATACTACATTCGTGATACAAATTCGGCCCTCCTAAAGGCTTAGTCAATCCAAGTCATTAGTTTTATATTCTCAGTTGATTTAAGCCGATATCATATGTATTTGATAATACATTAAAAACACACGAAACCCAGTAACGGTAGTTTCTGTAGAATCAATAATAAACAGCAAGTTACACAGTTTGGTTCTTATAATATTTCTTCAAAAATTATTCATGATAATTTCGAAATATATATAGCAGTTATCTTTGTTCTGTTAATGTAGATGGTAGATTAGACAAACACCAAACTTCTATAACTTATGACATTGATTTGATATCAATTTCTTGATCTTGATCGATCGTCAAGGTGCGGAGTTTTTAACATTATCTTCTAATGCCTGATATTAACTTAGATGCGCTTATCAATATTCTTCTGACTGCCTCATTGATCGTCTCGGTCGCAAGCGTAACTACTGAACGAGAGGTTCTGGGCTTAAATTCTTGGTCAGACACTATTGGATTTCTCTAACTTAGATATTGTAATACTGGCTCATAGTCTGGACACGTGCCCGATGTATGGCAATAGAGTCACCGCCTATTTTATTGAGAGATATAAACGTAACTGGTGAAACGTGGGAGTGGACTACACTCCACTGCCTACCTGTTCGGAGATTACAGGCGTGATGTTACGCTTATAAATATTTACAACACGAACTTAACGACATGTGCGGAATATATTACTTCATCGTTATATTTATTTTAGTATACATAAAACAACAAATAATCGAAAGCTCCAAAAAAAGGCGTCAGGTAGGTTGTCGCGTTGTTTTTCATAAAGACCACGGACTGTAGAAAGTGCTATTACGTATTTTAGGACATCCGGAGGTGCGCAACGACGGTAGTGCGAGCGAAGGCGTAGCGTTGTGGGCGCGACGGAGAGGGGCGTGCGCCGCGGGGAGCGCCGAGCTGTGCCGCGTGGTGGCCAGTGAGATGACGGGCACAGCGCTGCTGCTGCTGCTGACGTGCCTGCCCGCCGCGGCCTCGGCGCCGCTGCTGCAGCGCGCGTGCACCGCAGGCCTTGTCGTCGCGCTGCTCGTGCAGGTACTTTCAAAACCGTGTGCTTGTAGAAATTTAGCATGTACCTAAAAATGTTTTATTATTGCTCCAAAATGCTCTTGTGACTGGTCTATATATCAATGGTTTTTGAGAGAAGATTATCAGCATACGAAATATAAGAGTGAATACAATGGTAGAATATAATTATGCAGTTTAATTGAAGTACCTATGTCGTTCGACTTCAAACGTAGTGGTCGTATAAATATAGTCGTATAGTAATACGTACCAACTTATTGATTAGCAATGTTGCATACCATCATTATGTGCGTTTATGGAAGAGGAACACAATATGATTTAGATGTATTTTTGTGCCAATATCTGAAGAAAAGACATTAATACATAACATAAATGAGCAATATCGACAACACGTACTTATGTGTTTGTTTATTGTAACTGTGACTAAGTGCATTCCGCTTCCGTCATTAACAAATGACGTCTGTATCAAAAATATATATTTAAAACTTATTTCATACCTTTAATGCCTGAAGAGAAAGGCAGAGGAGTTCACTCCTACATGTCACCAGTTACGTTTACATCCCACTATGGAGTAGGGGTGTGTCTATTGCCATACATCAGACATAAATCCAGACTCCGAGCCACTACCAGAAATTAATTCTAGATAATTTATGCTAAAAGACTCCAGAAGTAGCCGATCTGGGATTTCAAGATTTCAACCCCAAGACCTCTCGAATAGCAGTTGCGTTAGTGAGCACTCGACCAACGACACAGTAAACAAAAACCTTATTTAATACTTTTACGGTGGCATTTCAGGGCTTCGACCACATCTCGGGCGCGATGTTCAACCCGACAGTGACGCTGGCGGCGGCTATCGCGGGGCGTATCGCGATGATGCGTGCGGCGACGATGGTGGCGGCGCAGCTGGCCGGCGCCGCGCTCGGGGCCGCCGCCATCGCCTCGCTGGCGCCTGCCGGCAGCGGAGCTGCCTGCGTCACACGTCCCGGACCCAACATTCCCGTCTTACAAGTATCTATGTCGGTCGCTCTTTTCCAATCCTTATGAAATTAACTGACATCCTATAAATCTCATTTTCTAATGTACCGTATTACTTAACTATTGAAAATATTTACTTGGTAATTTAATCCTGAAACCATTAGTGTGACAGGATATTTCGAGTAATTTACCACTCTTGATGTAAAAAGTTTTCTGTGCCTTTGTATGCTACTCATGCAAAAGGTGAGATTCGAACTTTATCACTATAAATTGCACAGGCGTTGGGCATTGAAGCGGTACTGGGCGCTTGTCTGGCGCTCGTCAACTGCGCGGCGTGGGACGTGCGCAACCGCCGCCTGCTAGACTCCTGGCCGCTTAGAATCGGGCTCACCGTGGTCGGCCTCTCCCTCGTGGCGGTCAGTTATCTATGATATCACCGTCTTTTCGTTACATTTTGTGGCTTTATACACCGCTCTAATGGTTTAATCTCAACCGTGATTCGGCCACAGCGACTTGGAGCAAACTATTGAGAGCTTCGCTAGTACGCACGTGGCTGACATTCCCTATACGTCCAGCAAATGTACAACTACACTCGCTGCAAGTCAGCACACGTCCGGCGCAATTGTAACTAATGGACTAATGGTCGGGCCTTGAGTTCGTCTCGTTTAGCATCGAGCTCATTTCGTCGTGTCCCTTCGTGTGCCATCGTCTCCCGCTGGGACGAATCCAGGTCGCAACGTTTCATGTGACGCTTAAGCACATCTTGATACCGGAAAAATTGTCCTCCCGGTTTCTGCTTACCATTTTGCAGTTATGAATAAAAGATGCGCTTCGCCACTCTGTTATCAGATATGCAAGAGATGTGGGCTGCCCAGCACAGTTGCCTACGCATTAGATAGGCCACAATATCGCTGACATTAGCTCGTCGAAAAACTTCCGTGTTGAGAACACGGTACTACCATTGAGGTCCGGATATGCTTGAGGTACAGGCTCATCGTTTCATATACAGCTACCATCGTGGGGAGCTTTATATCGTGTGAACATAATACCTTAAGTCAAAGTCTACCAAAGGCTGCAGCAGCTACTCCAATCCTACTGTTCACTTCATTATCAAGGAGGCACCTCTATGTAATGATACTGCCCAGATATTTGGACTGATCTACTTACATAAGTGAGTCGTCACCGAGCCTTATGTCAACTGGGGCACTATTCAGCGTGTGAAGCGAGACTCGACATAAGCCTTTGTAGATCTACCTATTATGCTTCACGCAATTGCTAAGACATTTAACAACAGATGCTATAGAGGAGAATATAAATTGCTCTACTATTATATAAGGCCGGGGTGGAACTGTTCTAATTTTTACCACGTAATACACGGCTGTTTCAATTATTGTTATTGTTATATATTATATATATGAGAACCAAAAGTTTCCGTTTTCTGAAATTCCAATTGTGCTCAAGCTCCATAAAATTAAGCAGAATTTTCTTACATACTTTGCAGGGCGAGCTGACGGGAGCCAGTATGAACCCAATGCGCTCTCTGGGGCCCGCATTGTGCGCCGGCGAGTGGACCCATCACTGGGTAAGCTCTCCCTCCAGCTTACCTTTTTACGCAGACATTTATTTCAATGGAAAACGGACGTTTCTTTATAATAGGATTATTAATGTTACACATGACATTGCATTCTATGACCACTGCTAATTGAAAATTTATTTTTCATGATTTGCAGAATGTGAAGGGTATGAAGAATGTGTGTGCTTTATTAACTTCTTTCTGTCACTGACGTCAAATTATAGTTATAAATCACTAGTAGAATAATCGAGTGAAGCAAACATTATTCTCAAAGAGTTTTCGAAAACTGAGATCTGCGTTTTACTCCTAACATGTATTTAATATGTTCATGTAACCATATACCATTCACGTATAGCGCTGACGATGCGTGGCAAATTTCTCAAAACGTCCCAAGTGTATCTAAAAGTATTGTCGTTGCGTATCTTTAATAAAATAAGTGGTGAATGGAAGCACGGTCCTCCGAAATTGCAAGTTGGAACCAACGTATATTCGTCGCTAGTATCAAATAGGATTGACGATTCGAGCCTCCTCCTGACGAATGATTCAGATGGGCGTTCCGTATGGTTCTAGGGAATGTCCACGCATAGCATAATGAGTGCGATGTTCGTGTCCGGCAGATATACTGGGTGGGCCCGCCGGGCGGCGCGGCGGCGTGCGCGGCGCTGTACCGCGCGGTGTGGCGCGCGCCCGCCGGCTCGCCGCCGCGCGACGCCACGCCGCCCGCGCGCCGCCGCACGCTCTGTAAAACGCTGCCCGCCGCCTGACCCCCCGCCCCCACCCGTTGAGGACTGAAGCTCCGACAACAATATACCAGGACCGCCTGTAATTTATGTCCCACCCATATCGTCACTCGGCCTCCAGGGAAGGCACGTGCCTGTATAATCCTTATACCTCATGATTTTTAAATATTGGTACACAGCCGTTGTACCAATTAAACTTCACTAGAAGGGAGGTATTACTTAGCTAGGTATACTTCATCTAAAACAAAGAAATCGCTGAAGTAGTACCTACTTGCCATTCTGCAGGCCACAGCCCATTTAGAAGGGTCAATAATTCTGTACATATGTATAATAAATATTAAAAGTTTTATTTGACTACCTTGTTGGTCGACAGCTCTCGGGTTAGTTAGTATTGGATTTTTCTAACTTAGAATTTCTAGTTACAATATCTAGTTGTAACACTGAGTCTGGATTTGTGTTCGGCGTTTGGTAATAGGCTATCCATCTGTTCCATCGTGCCACAAAAACGTAACTGGAAAAACCTTTGGGGATACTTACCTCTGCCTATCTCTTTAGGTTACTCAAGGTTTGTTGTTGCGTTTTTAAGTTTTGTATATAAGTATTGTGTAACTAAAATTGTATTAATGTTAATATACAAATATAATTTCTAAGTAGAATAAATGTTTTAACCAATAGGTAGGTAAGCTTAAACTTTTCCCTGTAGCTCGGGACCAGAATACGAGCTACGGTATCTCCTGGGCGACTAAATGGAGGCTTCAGGGGTTGCGAGCGGCTAGAGTGGGAGCCAGAACCTCTCAGTCAGCGATGTCGGGAAGGACGACAGTACGTGTGCCGCGTATTGACGTTAGAACCGGAGGGCGTGGCCCGAGGCAATGGTGCCTCTACCAGAAGAAGGGCCCGCAGCGGCGTCGCGCTAGGAGGGCACCGGTATGTTCCGTAGGAGATCCCGGAGTCCTCCTATTAGCGCTGAGGAAGGCCACCGAGGGGGTTTTAGTGCGGTAAAAGTCCCACATATCCCGGTACCTCCCCAGGGTACCGGGTACCTTTTGAAGGTATTCCCCCGTAAAAAAAAGGTACACTTAAATGGTAACCTTGAACTGTGTAAAATTAATTGTTACCAGAAACACGGCTATCTTGACAAAATATTGATCAATCAATTGCAAGCAAGGGTAACTAATACCTACGGGTATATTTAAAACGCTGATGCGGCACGATGTATGATATAACGTACATATATTTATATATTATTGTCATTTGTAATGAATTTGTGGAATCGTACTCAAAACGTTTCCTTTAAAACACAATTTTATGTCGTATTTTTATACGTATCTATGTATTAATTTAAGTTACGCGCACCAAAATGTTAGTTTTTATATTTCATTAATATATTATTACAAAACCTGGTGACGACTTGTATTAAAAAGTACTTATTATTTATATTAATATAAGATAGGTAAGAACTGAGTTATAAGAATAGGACTAACAAGTGAAGGGCAACGACGCTTGCATAGGATCCGTAAATCCATCTTACATAAAACGTCGTACATGATTAAATGACTTTTCTTAAACAAATTTTTGATAAACGATTAAAGAACTTTTCATAAACGATTAATATTTTTTTCCTAAACGATTAAATAACGTTTCGTTAACTATTAAACAACTTTTCTTAAACGATAAAATAAACTTTCTTATGCGATTAAATAAACTTTAATATGCAATTAAAACTTTACGGTGACATGCCTCATCGTTGCTCGGCTGTTTGTTTGTTGTGGATACGATTTGTGATTCGTTGACCTTTAAAAACTCGTTTACAAAATCCGTCTGCTATTCAAATGGTGGTTATTACGTTCAAACGGAATAATTTATATCTTCCTACTATGCGTGGTCGTGGGAAGACTTTGTCCATTTATCTAGACAGGTATAAGATATTGGGTTTATACGCATACGTATCATTATAAACATCGTCAAACGTTACGCCTGTATCTTTAAAAAATCAAAAGTCTACATATGTATATGTATCTATTGTATACAATAATTTGTGAACACAGGACCTGAACGTGATATTAATAATTACGGATTTATTTCAAAAATGTAAGAATACACACGAAAAAGCTACATGCATTGTCAAAATAATCATATCGATGAATTAACGTGAATGTGATGCCTAGTGCGTTCTCTCGGGGTATCGTTATCTCGTTAACCTCTGGACGCTCCATGAAATAGCGGCAAATTTTAATCTAATTGAGTGGTTTCAATGAATAGCCTGACCCTCGACCCGACGATAGCGCAATGCTAAACAAATAGACGCTGGCCAATTATCTGTGTGCCAAAAGTTATCACTCGTTCAAAACAACGTACATTTAAAGTTATTTTGTACATCAAGTACAACTAAGTAACTCATTAAAAACTTGACTTAAGAGGTATACCTACTGATTTTGTACCTGTACAGTAGCGCGTTTTATTAACATACGACTGCATCGCTACTATTGGCCGTTAATCGCGTTTAGTACGCCCGCGATTGTTTCCGAGGAGATCGGTCGAAACTGCCAGGATTATGCATCGCTTGCGACTCTGTATGTAGGTGCAAGCGATGCTGAAACGCGACAGTAGCGAGGCAAACATTAGCTACGTGGGCGAAAATACACTATTCATAACTATATCGCGTTCATTTTGCGATTATATTGCAACTTAATTGTCGCAAAAAGTCGCCGTGAGCGACCTCACTTACCGATCCTTCTAAAGTTCGCAAAGTTTCATCATTGAAGTTACGATTCATACCTACCTACCACTTCATATGGACACAGATCGTTCAACGAGAACACAATGTTAAAAATGTAATAGTATTTATATTGTCGTATAAAGCAATTTTAGTATTCTCCCTCACATTCTACAGTTTCCAAAAGCTCAGTTACGAGTACCTGCGGCTTGTAGTACACTTTTTGACATGTATGATGTATGTACGTATATACATTGTACATACATCATACATACAATTCACTAACTTGCCGTAATTAGTATTGTGTTTCGATAATTACAAGGATACGGGCCAGTATCTATAAATGGACGGATCAATTAAAATATTGCGTTCATTCTATACGCAATGTGACGCTCACCTTGCGGACTCGGAGTGAAGGCGATACGATAAATTATGTCACAGATAGATGCAATTAATTATTCAAAATTATCATAATTCTCTGCAACAATAAATATTTACTTGTTTCAAAAAAAACGTAACATCACGCCTGTAATCACCGAAGAGGTAGGCAGAGGAGTGTAGAACACTCCCACGTTCACTATGGAACTATTTACGTCCCATTATGGAATAGGTGCTGAGCCTATTGCCATGCATCGGGCACATATCCAGACTCCGAGCCACTACTAGGAAAACTAAATTAGAATTTATTTTAAAGGCCCGCCCCGGAATTAAACCCATGAGTTCCCGATCGGCAGTCGCACTTGCACCCAACACGACCAACGAGGCAAACAATTATTCTACTGGTGTACAAATGCAGTTGATAAATAATTAAATAATACTCGCCACAAACACGATCCTAACTACTAATGTAAACAACTAAATTTCTTACTCCAATGAAAAGATCCTTGTAGTTGACAGTTTATTTGCTGCGTAAATACCAATTGAAATGGTAAGAATCTCGATCACAGAGAGACGAGCAAATATATGAGAAAAAAAGCATAACCACAAATCTTTAAAATTTCACGACAAAGATTAAAATCCATGCAGTTATCGAACCATCAGAAAAAGTATTTCGAGTTTAAAGCCTAATGAGCCTGAATAAGAGAACTTGTAATAGAACAATCTACGCAACTACTGCCGATAATTAAGAACACTTTGTTTCGTTTAATTACATGCGGCAGATGAGCGGACATATTACCAGATAATAGGAGCATGGAGAGCGCCGCCGTATCTGCTAATGAGCGAGCCGATACGACAATTACGTCGATAGAAAAACTTGTAGATATTTGTAGATAATAGGTAAAATGCTCTTAATTAATGGCCCGGAGATGTTTTGCAATGAAGACAGACAGTTACCATGCCGATTGTGCGTAGCGGTGCAAATATGTCGCAGATCATTTAAAAAGACCGTATGTCAATATATTTCACGGGAAAATGTAATTTGTTCCTCGCCCTAAACATGTTTCTCTTGACAACTTATGATGTATGAACAGTGGCTGTCTATTATCTAATTAGTTTGCAGTGTGCACTCATTTTCATTTGGCGCCTGGGAGGACAATGGTGGTGAAATCATTTGCCACACACACAAACAAACAAACAAACACAAAAAACACACACGCACACATCAAAAGTTATCCGTAATGTTTTGTACGGTGAAGGCCGCAAACCCGCACTTGGCCCAGTTGACAGACCGTGGCCTTAAACTTTCTCATCACTAGACAACACCCGTATCCGATGACAGACCGATTAAATTGTTAATGTCGATTACTTTGATGATAAAACAAAATTCTATAATATGTAAATTGGGTAGGTGATCAATTTTAAATGTAAATAAGTATTCTATTTCTGTTTCTGATAAAGTTTCTTACGCTGTTATCAAATTCGAAGTTGAACTTTTTAACAGTGTTATATAAAAACAAAGATAGTATTTACATGCAACTTAATGCAATATTCCGATAAGTAGTGCAGGCGCACTGGGTTGATGCTATCATCAACACATCCCACGAATGCCATCTTAATGAGCTAGAGGGCAAATTTACAATCTTATCAACAGGCGTTATTAACGAATATGAGTATACGTAAAAAGAGGCAGTATTTATTTATCGGTGTACATTTTTTTCATAGAAATATTTATGCACAATGTAAGTGTCTCGCGATAACTTCACTCCTTACAAAAACCCGACTGTAATGACGGATGTTCTCTCGTGAAGTCAGCAGATATACCCGCTTCTTCAACATCTTCGGAAACGAGGTGATGGCAGTACTGCAAGTTTAAATCGGGCAAGCCTAGGAAACGACAGTAGATGAGATTCATATCATCAAATGCACCTATATGAAATGTAAATAGAACATAAAAGAAACCTTGTCGCGCGCAGTAATTAACAGGACCGACCCCTATAAAACGTGGGAAAAAGCCAACAAAAGGCATTAATGATATAAGTTAAATCTAGTAGTCACAAAGTAACGACAATCTTAAGCATTATAGCATACAATACATTTGTATTAATTAGGGACACATTGCCACTTCTTAAAATAATCGTATTTAACACTTCTATTTATGCTTATCTTGGTGTCCTAGGTATAATATAAAAATTAAAGACATATAATTGTGAAGAATATATCAATTTAAAAGACACAAATTTCCTCTCCGTCACATAAGAAATTGCGGACTTACAATAAAAAAAATGGAAGGAAATTGGCGAGGGTTGAATAGTTCATACTAAATATGTAAATAGGTTATCAAAGCGTGTTCTCTAGGTACAGTAATCAATTCCAAGCAATTATCGCGACAAATTTATAAATACAGATTGCAATATAAACATCTCGTCGCTAAGTCGGCCGTAGCAGAGGTCAGTGGGACCATCATACGACACTTGAGAGCATAATAATAATAATGCTTTGTAAAGCAATTCTCAACGCATATATTATTGAAATTCCAATTTTGTAATAAAATAAAAAAAAACATCAGATTTAAAGAACCATGAAACTTTCATGTCCTGGAATAATTTCAGGAACCACTATAGTGGATTCACGAATTGTTACATTTAAAAATAATTTCGGACTTTCGTCTTTTTTTGGAACTATGTTTTTTTTTACATGCTTTATATTAGCTCGTTTATATAAACTCATTCATAGCGAAGTCACTATCAATTGTCATTACGAGAATCAATGTCACTACGCATTGATGCCAATTTCAAACCATTCGGTGCAAAAATGAACACTAATACATTACTGGCTTACTGGCTTGATTTCGACCTTTTAATCTGGGCATTTCGGGTTCAAATTTTAGTAGAAATCTCGGATTAAACAGTTTTAAGATGGGTTTTAAGATGTATATCAGTTATTATAACAATGGAGGAAAACAACATGAGAAAACCTAACGAGTTCTTTCTCATTTTCTGTCAGAGCGTGTGTCGTCTGCCAACTTGCAGTACGCCGGCGTCCTTGTAACTTTTAACCTCATTACGAAAAGAAACACAAGTAAAAAAATAACAAATTGAAAGGGTTGATAATAACGACGAAAACAATTTTCCACTCTGTTTAATCTCGAACAAATAGCTTCCATCATATGCTGACGATATTGAATAACATAACATATATAGGCCCTATGCGTCAAAGCGTTGTCAGATAACCTTTGCTTGACACTTATTCTACATAGTTTTATTTACAAGGCTTTTATGACGCTGGTGGGAACATATAGGGTCTTAGTGATTAGATGTTAAATCTAGGTCGTTAGTATTTCATACGATCGATAAAATATAGTCAATGTTTCCAATTTGATATTTTCGAAGAAATTAACAAATTTGTTTGATAATGAAATATTTTCGGAAAACATTCGATACATTGAAATAAAGAGCTATAATTAAATGGAGATGTCGAGAATCTCAACATAAAAATTCTCAATATAAAACTGATTCTAAGCACAGCTGACTGTGGCAACGTAATAACAGATATTGTGGATGTCATTAGGCTTTAATTACGACCTTGTGTCTCTTAGTTTAAGGTATTGCTCGACAGACAAATGAGAAATTAAGCGAACGAGCGTGAGAACAAACAAAGAATGCAACAAACATGCAAGTAAGCAACAAACGGATAAATATTAGTAATATTCAGTAATACATGGAAAGTAATACGTATATTCACGGCTTTGTTCAATTAATAGGTCACGTTAGGTCGA
>DWDU01001959.1:0-13535 GCA_018245575.1 Jemadia suekentonmiller
ACATCACGCCTGTAATCCCCGAAGAGGTAGGCAGAGGAATGTAGAACATTCCCACGTTTCACCAGTTACGTTTACGAGTATAAGATTTGTTTTAGTGAATTTGCACAATATAACAGCGCATTAAATATTGTCTCATTTATTTCCAGGAGCCGTAGTATCACCGCCTCAGCCACGCTAGAGGCATCACCGAGTGACGTACCCCTCGACATCCGACGAAGCAGTGCCCCATGGAGGCCATTCTCAGCTGCCAACGAACATATTTGATCGGCAACCGTTTCACCAAGAAGATATTCCCCGGGCTCTTCCCGCACATACAGTATCACCTCTGTCGCTCTAACACAAACATGCTCCTGAAAATAGAAAACGAACTCCTGCAGCGGCACCGTCAGAGGGAAACAACGGGCATCAAGAAACTGTACAATTCGTTCTTCGTCCTCTTCTAACCTATTCGCCGGGACACGAGAAACCATCATTCATCCGTTCATCGTTCATTCAGTGACTTTTTAGTGTAGTGTCGGGCCGACATGGCCCGCTGGTGATGGAATTGTACCAGGGTAGCAGAGACTTTGCTGATTTTAGCATGCACGACGGCCGAAAGGAGGACCCTTTCACTTGGGAGTCGACAGTGAGGTTAACACTGGTGGGGAGCAACGAGGAATTAGGGATGTATCTGGAAGAGCGCGGTGGTGGGGAGGGGCGCAAGAGGAAGTGGCACCACGACGGAGGCAAGATGATGCGCCGCGACGATGGCGACGAGAAGGAGCAAAGGAAGGTGCCACCAAAGAAAATTATGGGTAAGTTTAAATATTTATCTTTCTGCTATAGTACTTAAGCTTTAAATGTTCTTGCGTACTTAAACTTCAAATGTTCTTGCGTACTTAAACTTTAAATGTTCTTGCGTACTCAAACTTTAGAAGTCCAGTTCTATTGTAAGTTACTACTATTAAATAAAGTTGATGAAAAATGACGACTTAAAGATTTAAACTTCACTATTTTAAATAAGTAGTAATTATGTTGACTTAATTGGAAATCAAGGAACATTTTAGTGTGATTCTTCTTTTCTCACCTCATGAACATTATTAGTAAACTTCGTATACAGTACAAGCCATAGTATATTGACAGTACATTAATTACAAGCGTTGTCAATAAAACTACTGAGCGAAGGAAGCAGGGGTGATTTCTCGATGGCTGTTAATCCAAGTAGTAACTGATATGTACTGTACTCGACTGTACTCGTATATTACGTTACACAATAATGTACTCTACTTGACTGTATTGCACCTATTGAGAATGGACGACCTCGTTGACTGTATTGATAGAAGATATTAAACACACCTAGCTGCTTGGGAAGAATTTGTTAAATTCTACATATTTATGTTTTTTAGGCCTTTTGTGGAGATTTCGATCACATGCTTGTGCCCTACCGGTCTGCATATAAGTCAGGTTATTCTCGCAGTCCTAAAGTAGATTCTAGTGATATGGTTTTGACAGATATGAAGTTATAATAATAACCGTAAAGACGACACCCAAAATGAGACTTTAAAGTTCATTAAAACCATTCTGCATTATGGGTGAGCGTAGAAGAAGCATGTTAGGTCTGTAAAAATACTCATATCTGGCGCTCAATGCTCTCCCCTTCCCTTAAGGGACTTGGGACGATGAGATAATACAAAGTTCGGATGAAATTCAGTTATACTGTGTATCACTAAAAATCATTTCACTGTGTCAATTTATGGCGCGAACTAAATAGCAAAGTATTCACGATTCAGCCATTTTGGAAGTTCGAATGTCGGCTTTTTAGCTAATTGTATTAAGATTTTTTATTCCAGCTTTCATGTAAAACATAATGATATGATTACACTGCCCAACAAATATCTACTTCATAAAATTTTCCAAGGGTATTTATTATTATCATATTTGATGTATTTTTGTGTGTTTATTTCAAAAATGACAGTAGAATTTGTGCAGCAGCTCTAATTTTTGAGTTTTTTTTGAACTAGCCCCGTTTAAGGTGACGGTGCTTATAAAGTCACTTGCAACTAGTACCTTAAATATTTTTTGCAATTAAAACAATGACTACGAAGAGAAGACATTGCTTAAACGATCCAGATAGTTTTTGTTTCATTTGTGGCGAATATATATTTAAAAATATCGTAAATCGATTACCGACTTCGTTAAATCTGCATAATTTAACTACTTCGGAGTGAATATTTGTAATATACAGAAGCCATGGGTGCCTAATACTGTACGCGAAAATTGAGTTGTCTCTTTACGACAATGGTCAAATGGAAAAAGATCTGTTCTCAAGTTCAAAACACCCATGATTTGGCGGAATGTCGTAATCATCATGATGATTGTTTTTTGAATAGTTAACATTACGGCAGGCATTTTCGATGGACCACAGGTCAGACAACTAATAAAGACTCAAATTTTGTCGGATCTATGAACGAACTTGAAAAGCGAACCTGGCAATGTTTTATTTCTGTGATCTAACCTTTCCTTGGGAATCATAAATCAGAAAAAATTAAATTAAAATTTATAACTAGTTGACGATATGTTGTCTAATTTGAAACACTTAGGGTATAAGATGAGTATTAAATTACATTATTTACATTCTCATTTGGATTGATTTCCAGAAAAATTTGGAGATTATAGTGAAGAGCAAGGTGAAAAGTTTCGCCGGAATATTCGCACGATAGATGAACGTTATCAAGGGAGGTGGGACATTATATGATGGCTGATTACTGTTGGAATCTTTGTCGGGATCTAATACAGCCATCTCATTCAAGAAAATCTGATAAAAAGCATTTTTTTCCTCAATTAAAGCAACTGTTTCAAATAAAGTTAGTAAAAAATGATACTTTTGTAAAAAAAAATATTCTGCGTGTAAATTTAAAACTAGAGCTGCTAGAAAAAAACCAGTACTATTTTTGTAATCAGCACCCTTCATTTAACCAAAAACGAGTAAAAACATCCTGGAAAAATTTTCAGTGTTGACCAGTGTTATGTAATATGTAAGTGTATATAAGTGGATATATAAGTGTATATTTTAATACAAAGTTGTCTGCTCATATTGCTTTTAAAGATAGCCCTCTGCAAAGTAAGTCCGCACTTATCTACCTTATGTACTATATAATTTACTATTCAATATACCATATTTTTGTTTTTCGCTTCGTCAAATCTGTATTGTCTGTATTTTGATGTGCAATAAAGAATAATTGTATTGTATTATTTAAACAATAGAGTTGTCTTATTGGGTTCGTTTTGATAAATTATATTTAATTTTCCCGATGAAGTAACCGTAGTTGTTCTAAAAAAAATATTTGAGTTTTTATATAGTTGGTTGTTTTGTCCATTGTTTAGTGAATGTCACTGTCGAGGAGAGGTTGTAGATTCGATTTCCGCTCAGAGAAAGATTATGCGCAATAAGGCTGTGTGTTTATTACGAATAATTTGTGGTGAACCCAATAAGTTCTACATATTGGTATTAAATTCGATGATTTTCTGCGTAATTGTATTATCATTGTTTAGTTCATAATTATTATATAGATAAGTATGTATTTTGTAATCACGATACGACAATCAGCTGTGGTTGTTTCACTTGGCTCTACAATTTTATTGTTCCTGTTCGAAAACACTACTTTATTAAAAATAATATTTTATATGCGCTTCAATACAAAAATAACAAAAAAAACCGTCCTATTTCAGTGTTTGTCACGAATAAAATGTAAAATATTCTAAACAGTCCTAAAATTACATCAACTATCTACTAGTGAAAGTCCCGTCAAAATCGGTCACGCCGTTCCAGAGATTATCCGGAACAAACAGACAGACAGACAAAAATAATGAAAAATGTTATTTTGGTATATGTACCGTGTATATATACATTATGCATTTAGTAAAAGTCGATTATTTTAATATTATAAACAGACATTCCAATTTTATTTATCTGTGTATGTATAGATAAGACATTTTAATGTTACGTGCAACAATTTTAATAAAACTCCTCCGTCATGTTCGGTGTCATTGTACCTACAATCTTCATATTGAACCTGCAGTATATTTCTATTGATATTATTACGTAGAAATGGTTTATCGCCATTGTCATGTTTATTTGTGCTTAAAACGTAAATCCCCTTCAAAAGTTATTTATCTACTATCGATTATAATCGAACAATTGATGTTCAATTATGAGCAGTGGTATTGTTAACCTTGTAGTGGGTTTAGCCAACCGTCTCGTTGGTTGTGTGGTCGAGTTGGTCGTAAGCACGTAACTTTATGTGTTATTTCAATGATTTTCTGCGCGTGTAAGAATAAAACGCTTCCGCATTCGTGTACTAAAAAGTGTAGTGAACGTTATTTCAAATACCTACTTGTCGTAATTTAGGTACATGTTTAATAAATGTAAACAAAATAATCTTTATTCTATATCAAAATATGTTATCAAAATATGTTAACATTCCTTATTGTATATCAAAATATGTTAAACAAAAAATACCGGAAAAAAACTTAAAGGGTAATATGTACAAAAGGCGGTACCTAAATCAAGTGTGTAGTTCGATTCACATTTTTACCAATTTTAATTTCTCCAGAGGTCATGTTATAATTTTTTCTTTTCTTACACGTTTTTTTTTCCAATAACCATATCGGAAACATGAGGTTTATTACGTGTTTGTAAAGAATATGCCCGCTTGTATTCAAATACTAGAAATTTTAGCCTTCATCTTCCTGACTGTATAGGAGGTACCTATATAGTCTCCACCTATTGTATGGCCAATAGGACTTTGTTTCAAGAGCACACTAAACAGCGGTTCCCTTTTGTTGTCGCAGAAAATATGGAGACGGATGAGGACATCAGGCATAGCAACCTACTGGACGACATGCCGCCTATCAACTGTGACGTCGTCCTCGAGAACCCAAAGCCCAACAACAACGACATCGGCGACGTGACCTTCTGCTCGGGGACCTACGTGCCCGATTTCATGAAGGTACTTGTTTGTATACAAGCGATCACTCCACATGTGTAATTTGTACCTTGCCATTGCCGAGGCAGGTCGATATGTCGATGTACGAGTACGTTCGCGCACCCACCTCCACGGGGTCGCGTCCCTCCATACTCGACCACCTGAAGGTCGGCCGCTGCCGCGTGAGCTTGCTCGCTTGGTGTTTTACTAGGCCGACGACTAGGAGACGACTAGGCCGTCAAGCCAGCGGGAGCACGATACAGGCCTACCATCACCGTCGGTAGGCGGGGTGTTCAACACCACGGGGCAGTGTCCCCGTGAGGCCCGCTCGGCTGGAGAGGAACTCCTCGAGGCCCGTAATCCGTACACAAGCGCAGCAATGGCGCAGCGTAGGATGTCCTTACCCATCCATTCACCCTTGTACGTTGCCAAAGTGACTTCATCCTGACCACATAGAAAGCATTTGTTCATTTTATTATATTTTAAATGTCAAAACATATCTATTTATCTCACAACGTGTACATTTACTGTTATATGTTATATTATAATCGTCAGATATGGCTCTTGACACATGGCCGTCTAATCCCAAAAAAGGCTCGCGGAGAGCCCTTGTTCTTGTAATCGGAAGGTTTATAAATTAGATATGCATATTCAATACTTTTGTTATATACATCGTTGAATGCCACATTGATCGAGTGGTTGCAAGCGTGACTGCCGTTTGAGAGGTCCTAGGTTCAAATCCCGGGTCGGGTACTATTGGACTTTCTTAAAAAATTCTAGTAGTGGCTCAGTTTGAAGTGTAGCGTGTGTTGAAATACACGGATGTGTGTGAACGAACACCAACCTACTTTATTAATATCCATTATTTATATTGAAATTATTCGCTTAATAATAAATTTCAATTAGATCGCTGAGCAGTATTTAATACATTAATTTTGTCGAATAATCTTGTCTAAAAATACTGTGCCAACTACAAGCATTAGTAATGATTACTGTGCGAATTATAATCATTATTAATGATGATAATTTGCTTTAGAAATGATTAGATAAGTTTAATTTTTATTCCGTTATTAACATACACCAATGTATCCCAAAATACACTGCACTTTGGACATTAGCGTAAGAATGAATTCTACCGTCATCGTTCACCATTTGGTGGTCAGTTTGCCAGCTCGTGATATAACGTTTCCGTTTAAATATCCGGTTTTTAAGTATCGGGTTATTGAATTCTGAGAGGAGAGAAACACAGATAATGCGCTGTAAAGCGAAATGTCAAGGACTTTTTTTTAATTGGGATACACTTTAATAAATTGATAAGTAAGTCAAGTTGGAATGTGTTGCATGGTTAATGCGTATGTACGTACGATGGACGTATATTATGTGTTTTGTGTACTCGCGTCGGCAGTATATATATTATGCTAAAATTGGAACGATCCAGAGAAGACTAGCATTTCCCCTGTTAAACGTTGCGCATTTTTGCTACTTATAACGGTGAAGGAAAAATCGCGAGGAAAGCTTAGAGTACATTAAAAAATCTCTAAGATGTGTGAAGTCCGCCAACCCGCACTTGGCCAGCGTGACGTACTATGAAGTTGACCCTCTCATGCAGAGAGGAGAACCTTGTCCAGAGGTTTTGTATGGCAGAATTACCATAATATCGTAATTACGTATGAGTGTAAAAACGAGTGTCAGACACTTTTATCAGCGAGTTCTCATTATTTGGCTCAGCGTGGCGTCTGAATTTTTAAGTGGCTGACATGTCAACTGACGTCATATCCGGCATATACGAATTATCAACTTTAAAACCGTTTTTTTTCCTATAAGCTTTCCTCTAATATCGGCACTTACACCTGTTTTCAGTATGAGTTCGTAATACCTCGTCGGTAAAGTGCTTGCATGCGCTACTACCGATCGAGAGGGCCTGGGTTCTAATCCCGGGTCGAGATCTATTGGATTTTTCTAACATAGATTTTCTAGTGATCGCTGTAGTCTGGATTCGTGTCCAGTGTATGTCAATAGGCTTACCCCCCATTTCATAGTAGGACGTAAACATCCCTGGTGAAACGTGGGAATAAACCACTCTTCTCCGCCTACTTTTCGATGATTACAAGTGTTATATTACATTTTTTTATTCGATTATGTAATAGTCTTAAATGTTGCGCGAGGAATATTTGCATTTCTAATTATATCTACCACTAAAATAATGCGCAATAATATCGACTCTGATAAATGTACCTCTTTATTGTGATGTCATATTTGTCTATATTTACGTAATAATTGTTGTTAGTAGGTATATGTAAATATTATGCTTTCCATCACCTATTTTTCGTGACTGCTAACTCATAGAGGATCAATTTAAGTCTCACATGTGCCATTTATCGATTATACGTACGTGCTTAACTCACACTACCGACGATTTTAAATTAGTAGGTACTACGTCAGAAAAAACGATGCTAATTCGCCTAGAATACGACTTTAAAATCACCATCCCTGCATATTGCGTCCTCTTCTTGGGGCTTAATGTAACTTTCGGGCTTGGCATATATATATATCTTATCTTTATTGTTGATAGTATTATTATAAAATATATAGTTACTATCAGTGAATCTACCTTAAATTTGCTCGCCGTAACAGATACGGCATATTTAACAATTCATCATGACTGAGCACAAAACTACGTTGCTTATTTCATGGTGCATTCTATATAGACAAGGTTACATTTTCCTTCCAACTGGTACATAGAATGTTAACGAGATTTAAGTATACGGCCAGTCTAAAATACTTTATTCTTTTGATTCTCGTGGCATCGCAATAGCATTCGCTCTGTCATTGTACTCATCGACATTCCCAAATACATTCGTTTCTCGCCCAATATCCGGATCAGCCCGTCGAAGAATGTAGCCTACAATTCTTTGCACCTGCTATAAATCGTTACGATAAGCATTACACAAAATAAATAATCAGAATGAGTTTCATAAAATATAAGTTTCACTAAATGCTTTTCAAATGCTCGTAAGATTTAAAGTCGGAGTTACCGTATTAATATTGAATGAGGTGCATATTTTGAGATCAAAGTTTCGTTTGATACTCATAATTCTGTGTTTGTAATACGATTGAATGTTAATTACATATTATATTGTGTATTTGCGGAGACTATCAACGGTTCAACGATGAGAGTGTTTAGCGGATTGAAAAATGGATGTGCGATGAGCCAAGCTCATGTGATTTTTTTCCTTTTAAACTCTCGTTCTAATCTACGTCCTGAGTCGTTTAAAATAATACGTATGGAAAGTCTTGCACCGCGTTGTGTTTTCACAGCAAATCATAAAGTCAAGTAAAGAGCAAATCATAAGTCAAGTCGTCACCAGAGAGTAGGTTTTCGAATGCACTTAACCAGTTTTTGTGCTCATTTCAATGACTTGGCAGGAAAAACATGAATATAAAACATGTCATTTACTTTATTTTATAAAAGCGTTACTCGACCGGCCATGAACCGACTAATCTAAATAGGGTATACAGATTATTGGAGTGTGCAGTTTCTGTCACCGCTGCTTTCTTCTCCATAGCAAAACATTATCCGAAGCGGCAATAGTTTCAATTTGACGTACAAAAAATGTCCTAATGAACCAATTTTCAAAAATCGGAATTTGAATTTTAATTTGGAGATCCGAGATAATAATACACAGAATCAATTTTTCATATATCACCCCATAAAAAATAAATAATAATTAAAATACGGTTGCAGTGAAGTTCGTACGCATTTTATAGCAACTGGTACCTAATATTAACTTAGTACAACCATTGTTTAGAAATTAAAGAGAGGTTCGAGCACTTTTTTTGGTCGATGGTACCACCATCTCCTATGGAGCTTTATATTTTCCAGTACATTACTAGCTATTACCATATTGTATTTTAATTCAAAATTGCTTTTTAGAACACTTTTTGTACCTCACAATGAAAGTACCGCCTTAGAAAATGCCTCGCTATGGAAAATAAACGGCGAAAGAAACTACAAAATTGTGCTTGTGCATCGTTTAAAATATGTATTTGTGTTAGAATATTACGATATGAACCAATTAATTGTAGAGCTGGAGTTACATCACACCAATCATGTTTATCATCTAAATGATCATATAATTTGTCGTAGGTTTTTTTTTTACAAAGATGTACTTTAATAATGGATTTTAACTTTTTACCTGAAAATTTAATAAAATTTTCATCTAGTATATCTGAATAATCAGCCTCCTACGTCAGTTCCATTTAATTTGTAACTTATTTAAATTCAACTAATCTCCTAAAAGTCGTTATAATTGTCCCTGTGCGTATTTTGAATCGCCGATAGCGTGTAAACTTGAGTTCATCGACGCCGACCGATCGCTGTGAAATAATTTGTATGTACTTTGCAGATAAACTATCATTATTATCCTATTGTGTAGTGTAGTATATATTATTGATATTATATAAGCGTTGTAACCTCGGACGTATTTATCGCAGTATCGCATGTCGGCATGACAAGGCACATTTTCGCCAACGCGCATACTGGCGCGAACGATGTGGCAAACAGCTACACATACACCTTGCGATATATGTATGTCTGTGTGTGCATGTGTGTACGCGCGATGCCACAACTTACACACACAACTAAACATTATCACTACCTACTAAAAATATGTATATTTAACAGTTTAAGTATTAACACGTTCCGTGCCACGTGGAGCGTACACGACCCACGCTGCACTTTTCGCTCAGACCATTTGCAATTGTCATTGAAAAACAAAGAATTCTTTAAAAAGTATTTAATAGCCAAATATAGATGATGAAATACACATGATGTAGATTAGAGTTCTCAAAAATAATGTTCCCTAAGGCGTGTGAAGTGTGCCAAGCCGCACTTGGCCATCGCGGTATAATATGGCTTCAACCCTCCCAATCTGAGAGGAGCCCCATGTTCCGCCAGTGAAACGCTAAAAGGGTCGGAAAAAAGTTATATACAGCGTTTACTGTAGTATGGGGCGTGGGCGTCCCACGCGACGAGAGGGTATTCTTTTCAGTTTTTCAAAGTGGGCAAATTTAGTTCAGTTACAAAACGCGGCAAAATTAGCTATGACAGTAATGTGCAAATTGAGCTCCAAACTCCTCAAAAAATTGGACTGTACACGTTGTGTACCATTTTGTGATTGTATCTAGACAATTGTCATTTAGGTTTGCCATGTTTCAACAAGGTTCATAGCAATATGCCTTTATAATTGTAATAATGTTTGAAGTAAAATGTTTTATTTTTTATGCGTTTGGCCTTATTACAGTGGTTAAGTATGGCTCTGCATTACATACTCAAATTCGCTGCTCATTGTAAATAGTACATTTATGATAATGACATGTAGAATATAATGATGTTTTTCAAACACTACAAGCAGTGTTAATTTGTACTTGCTAAAATTTTAATACAATCATACTCGGCAACTTTGCGCAACGCAATTAACATTACAATTGTAATAAATATATTACACAATACTATACTAAATTTCCTTGTAACATTCACATCTGTGTTTCCCAGAAGGGTTAGGCAGAAGAGTGTAGTACACTCTCATGTTTTATCAGGTAGGTACATTTGCGTCACATGTCCATAGTGATATTTAAAAGAACGATACAATAATGTGTTAGATATGTAGGTTTTTATTGTTATTAATAAATAACCTAATACTTGGCTAAAAGCCTCGGTATGCAAAAGGCAAACAGACTTGAGTTTTATGTATTATTAATCACATTTTCTATATCATACTCAAATAGATACTGGACTATTTATTCGATAACGCAAAGGTTTGGCTTGTATCAGATAATACATACATATACGTATATTGATATATCTATCTTAAGATTATATCCGCAATCGCTTCCGGGTAGGCAGAGAGCACCAAATGCGAAATGTCTTTTTCCTTGCAGATCCTACCTGCTTTTACATTCTGTGTGTAGAAATGTACATGTGTACGTTCACGGATATAAGCATGGGTTTTCCTGCAAAAAAACCCATATCATTTGACACGTAACGCAGTTCGTCAAAAGCAAACATAACGCCCAGGTCGATCACCTCAACGAACAGTCTGATAAATAAAAATCTAATACTAATAATATGTACATTGTGAGGGTACATAGCTAGCTGGATCCCTATGTACATTTCCACGTGCGATGTGTCGTTTCGACATATATGTATTGCAATGGAAACTAGAATGAAATGTTGTTTGTACGCGACACGTGGTTGAATGTTTGACGGAAAATTTCGTTAGCTGATAAAGATAATTATATCGTATCATAATGCCTATAATACCGGAAGACGTAGGTACAGGAGTACAGTACACTCCCACGATTCAGCAGGTGTGTTATACGTGCGTTCCACTATGGGATAGTGGGTGAGCTTATTACTATACGCCGGATGCAAATGCTATGTGCTATTGTAGGAAATTCCAAGTTGCAAAAACCCACTAATAGCTAACCTGACGTAGGTATTGAACCAACGAGACACTTTATATAGATAATTTATAATAATTTTAGATAAAACTGTATTTATCTCTTTGCAGCTCGAAATATTCCTAGAAACGTGGGAAAATTGTCTTTGTTATCTCCCATATCGTCTTTATTATTGTAAAAATGTTGTTTTTCGGTGTTAGCTAGACTCGCTAATTGCCTTCATCGTGCTTGTTATAAAAATACGCACACATAAAGAAAATACGATGTAGACTTTCGTCAACGTTCAGAAATCTTCCTGACGGGCGATCGAACACGACTTCCTGTACCGGTAGTTTGGCATGGTTGCGAATGTAACGAATGGGTCTTCTAATGTTAACGTCAAGATATAAGTCTTTTTGTCATCCAATAGTCAGTTTACAAAATATGAACGTGATCGCATTCACTTGGACAACTGGAACACACCAGGACGTCCGGTATTTTCAGTTCTAGCTCACGATTAATAGCTTGCTTGTTATTATAATCCAGCGCTGCCTAAAGATTCTCCACATTTGGAGAGACTTGAAATATAAACAATTTTGTCTGATGTGAATTTCCAGATTCACGGCACTTGCCAACCCATTTCTTTCACGTTATAATTACGCACTTGCCAAGTCACTAGTTTTTAACGTTTTAATCTAGGTTAAAGTTCTTTAGCAAGGGTCAAAAGACCGTTCGTCTCGTGTGCACGTAAAAAGTGGCAGCGATGACCTAACGCGTACAGTAAAGGTTGTTGAAAACATTCGTAATAGTTCCCCAGTAGCGGTCAGCCTTCCAGCGGGCAACGACCGATCGCACTGTACGTTGTATAACATGTATAATACATTGTTTGTTGTGAGACATAATAAGGCCATCGGTGTTTCCGGCGTCTATTTTTTTTTTCATAATATCTTAGGGCATTTCCGCGTCTGATCTCGAGCTTTTCTCAAAGTGTCTACTTTGATTTATAATAACTAGTGACATTACGATATCTGATCACATAGCAGATCACAAGATGCGCTATGGTTAATTGGTAATCAGACAGCAGATAGACATGTATATTAAAATATCCAAACGTAAAACAATTACATGAACTCATTGTGCAGTTATTTTTTTTTATGACGCTGGATTATAATTAATATCATATAACAAACATTCCTACTTGTAGGGCTGTGACATAAAAACCCAACTACGGGGAACAGCAAGCACTTTCCGTACCCAGCAGAATGTGGCATTGTTGGTATTTCTGTAGTATAAAGCTATGTGTATGTATTCAGAAAGTTAATTCCCACTTTTTGTCAACAGATGCTGTTCACAATGAGATCTCACCATATGCTGACGGACGTCATCTTAGAAGTCGGCAACGAACTATTCCACGTCCACAAAGTAGTGCTCGCCGCGGGCAGTCCGTATTTCAAGGTATTTTTTACTTTCGTGCAATCATTATTATTATTGGAACTTCACGCAAAATCCTTCACAGTGTAGGTAGAGAGTAGCGAGTGCCAAATATAGTGATATTGCAGCCTTCCCACATTTGTTCTACGCTCTTTTCGCGCGATGCTCTCGAAGACTTTGGACTCCATTATTAGCCAGTATCTGACCTATTGAGACCGTTCTTATGAGATGGAATCGCAGATATATTTGCATGTTGTGTCCGACGCACTATTGCTGTTACTGGAGTCATTCGCATCACGCCGCTGGACGAAAGTCTCTACCGACACTTGGCATCTGTAACCCAGTTTCTTACGCTACTCCAGTACAGAACAAACGGCCTGACGATAGAGTTTGACGACTGTTATCGAACGGTGCCATATACGCACTCAGCCCAACGTACCAGACCGAAAAAAGGGGACGCCTACTAAACTTGTCACGTCATTTGCTGTACTGTAAAGATATGTATCGGGTCAAGGTTACGCACACGATTCAGTAACATATTTAATTTAGTTTCTAAGTACAAAGTGCGGATTTGCGCATTAATTAATGTAACGTAAGATAATAATATTAAATTTTTATTAGATTATTTATACACATGATCCATGCCCGGAGCGCTCTAGAGTCCGCGTGGGCTCATGTTACATTGTGTTGTACCTGTCG
>DWDU01001960.1:0-13535 GCA_018245575.1 Jemadia suekentonmiller
CCCGGGAATCGAACCCAGGACCTCCCGATCGGCAGTCGCACTTGCAACCAACACGACCAACGAGGCAGTCTATTTCATTATTTTTAAGTACTGTACGAGTTATGGAGAAGAGCTATGCTCGGTATACCTCTATGTAACAGAGGCCGAAGTGACAAAACCCGTAAGAAAAATAAGGTTATCGGCATAGCTTTTTAAAATGACAAGTTGAAGTGGCAATGTGCAGGCCATATCATTAACCGATGGGGAAGAAAGGTCATCGAGTGTGCGCCACGTCTCGGTAAAAAAAGCGTAGGTCACTTGACGTCGTACGACCTTAAGGAGACAGCCAGGTATTGCTGGATTCAGAAGGCTCAGAACCGAGGCTATTGTGCAGTAGTTAACCAAAGGTTAATGGACGGATGGATTGGTATTGTCGTAACTGGCAGATTTGTTTATTTTTCGCAATAATCTTCTATTTCAGACTGTACTGCTCTTAAGAACGAACATCAATAAAAATTTAAAGTTTGTATGTAAATTATAGTTGTATAGTTGTTTTAAGGAATGAATGGAAGACCAGGACTTAAGTAATAAGAGTAGGTACTCGATTCAAGATTAGTTTAAAAATACATTTTAAACAAAATGCAAAATATATAGCATAATAATATTGTAACTGAAGATACAAATAAGACAAGAAACAATCAGAAGTAAGAAGGATATAGGTATCTCCATGTGTACTTGACAGAATATCCCCTACATGAGCTTGGAGCGTTAATCGAACCGGTGTAATTTGCTTGTGTCCCGGAATAATCCGTACACAATTACTCTGTCACCGCGGCTCAGCTCCCATCAATAACAGGACTGCCCACGGGCTGCGGGCCTCAATCGAGGAATCGGGAACATCTTCTGGATCATGGAGATGTTTGGTGTAAACTTAATTATTTTATCGATTATTTTCTATAATTAGAACAACTAGGTGCTTCGTTGGTCGCGCTGGTTGCTAGCGCGACTGCCGATCGGGAAGTTCTGGGTTCAAATCCCGGATCGGGTACTATTAAAGTTTTTTAATTTAGATTTTCTAATAATAGCTGAGAGTCTGGAAATATATTCGGTGTATAGCCTATAGGTACACCAGCTATTCCATAGTGGAACGTAAACGTAACTGGAAAAACGTGGGAGTGTACTACATTTTCTGCCTATCTCTTCTGGGATTACAGGCTTGACGTCACTTTAATTAATTTATAGGAATCTAATCTGGACTCGTCGGCGCTTAATTTTTATATTTAAATATTTACAAATACAGCTACATTTGAAAAAATATGTATATATCGATATAACAGGTTCATTTGTTCAAAGGCTGCGTCTTATACACCGCTCGCCTCATATTGCCTTTAGGGTTATTAAATTTCCTACCACCAAAACATCCTTCATACATTTAATGTGGATATTAGGACACTCCGAACAATTACTTCAGTTTCGCCTAAAATAATCCACTTTTTTCTTCATTTCAATATAATTCAAAGAAATGTACATTAATGTATCAGGTACTAAGCATTTACGTAAAACATAGTCTCATAGCATTGATAATATTTTCTACATCTGCAAATAGTAACTCAGCTAGCCAACCAGAGCAATTGTAGCCCACTGTTACCCTGTCAGGGACTCTTGCCATCTAATCAATAACCGGCCGCAGTGCCCGCTGGCGCCCACACGATCCACCGACGCAGTAGCCAAAATGAAAACTTCAACTAAACATTCATGTATTAGCATTACTCGATCAATATAAATCATTTCTAAATTACTGTCGTGCGAAGTGGTTGGCCATGGTGGATAAGAAAAGGCTTGGAATGATGATTTTCTCAGTTTCGTTACCTGACCTCATGTGTTTTTCATCACAACTTTTCATTTCATTATCGCTCAAATAACTTATGTTACTTTTATAAAGAAAAAATGAAGTAACAAATTTTTACAGCGGATCGCAGAAACAGTCTAAAATTAAGAACTTTAGTATGATTTCTTTCAGTTTACTGAAACGAAATTATTGTAACCTTTTAATTTTACATTGTCACGCTCCTCCTTTGACTGCCTAGTTTGCTAGTGAATTGAATTACGACTGTTGACCGGGAGGTCCTGGGTTCGCGTCGAGTAATATAGATTTTTTCTAACTTATATTTTCTAATTGAAATTGTTAGTAGTATTTTGAAGTCTAGACTTGACCCGGTGGAAGACAATGGACTCACAATCTATTCCGTGATAGAGCGTAAAGGTAATTGTTGAAACGTGGAAGTGTAATTTTTAAATGAATAACCTGATACAGAATGTGTTATGGACCTCTTTAGTTACACAATAAGTTCCTTATAACACATAGTTACACATGTAACTAATCAATAAATAAATTCTTAACATACTTAATTCGTGAAAGACACGCTCCGAAACCAAACTACTATAATTGTTGACAAATTTAGATCCGTTCATTTCAACGGAGCGCGGAGAGTGCCTCCGTAGGCGACCACTGATTTCGTCGGACGGGGCTTATCGGCTAAGTAACCTCCGTCTCCCGAGCCTGTTCTAAGCTCCGAAACAATCAGACAAGTAGGAACAAATCGCGTAATCCACTCACGAGATTGCGCCGCTTGTACCCACTAGGACCAAATTCGATCACATTCGGCTCGATTAGGCACCGATTACGCCTCCACACAACGGATATTGTTTAATGGAATAACTTGTTTTTCCTGAACACTAATATTATTACTGATGTTATAATATCATCACACCAGGACCCTTACGCGTACGCAGAGAGCTCCGATTCCAAATTATCTTAATCGTTACAGATCTGAACACTTACAAATTTCTATTCGTTAATAATACTTAAATAATATATGTATACAGTAATTTTAAAACATTACATAGTTTCGATTCTATACCTTATCCGGTCTGCAGTCTAAACTCTATTAGAAATCAGTCGCAGAATACGATATATGAAATTTGGAATCTCGAAACTTACTATAGATTTTCAAAGCCAATCAGAATATATAACTATTTTATTGGCACAATGGAAACACATGAGAAGTAAAATAAACTTCCCACACCAAATCGGTTTAGGTTTAAACCATTTCATATAGTCAGATAAGAAACCCTTATGTATGAAGGCCAACGACTTGTATCTCAAACATTCACGAATCGAACGCAGTACACTGTATACGTGTATGAGTTAACATATTTAGACATAATTTCCTCAAAGGTTTTCCATCTAAGCAAATGGAATATCTTAACCTGATTTCGAGCTAAAGGTCCATTTTAAACCCACATTTGTTTCTAAATGCCAGAGAAACGCAGTACATCCACCTTGAGGACAATTCCAATAACATTAGTGTAACCTCTCATCCGCACGTCACGTGTCGCACGAAGCACACAACGTGCTCTATGTACATGTGTGTCTGTTGTGCGGGTGCACTGCATACAGAGTGGCAGACGGGCAGGAACATAATACCGCTGGAGTATTAATTTGCGCGGAGAACGGATCGAGTTTAATTAACAAATTTAATTAGAAATTAACTGTTTCGCCGCGCGCCAGGGCTGCCTCGTTAGCGGGCTGAGCGGAATATTATTACACGTGGAAATATTTTACATCTTTATTTTTAATTAATGTAATATGTACCCGATTTGTGGTTCATTTATATGAGAGATTGAGTAAGGAATGCAATGGATAAAACCATGGAAAATTTTCACAAACACAACAGGTACCCATTGTTGTAGCCGGCATATTCGTGGATGGCATTGAAATAATATAGTTTGCCTCATACTTGACAAATATCTTCAATGGGACACCATACTAATTTGGGCTTATGTAAACTATATGGCTTATGTAAGTATATAGGGCTTATGTAAACTAAAGAACTGGTTATGGTAGAAATAACTGGTTCGGGGATTAGATGCGTGATGTTATATATTTTTAGTTAACTAAGTGAGCGATATAACAAACACAATATTCACGCCTGTATATACACAAAGGGCTAGACAGAGGAGTGGTAGTATTTCCATATTTCAACTGTAATGCTATACTTCCAATAGAAAAAAGAGTGAGCCTATTGATATGCACCAGTGACAAATTCAGATTGCAAATTACTAATAGGAGTTTGTGGCAGATACCTGTGAGATAAAACTAAAAAGTTAACACTTATTGTGATTTTGGGAAAGTTACGTTGATGCGACAATTGCCACAGCAGGTGACAACCCTAGCTCGAAGTAGGTACAAACTGTGGTTGGTTGGAAGTTTGAAAATCTAATTTAGCTGCGTTTTGTTCGTGTTAATTGGTTTGTTCTGCTCAGCTGGTACTGCTCACCGATTGGATACTAAATAAACAACCAAATTACTATAATTAAATTGATACGCGGTTGAAAATGGCGTGCTTTACTGCCGTACGCAAACCTGATGAACATTCACAACTAATTATTTAAAAATCATTGTTTTCGTAGCAGTAATATTAGGTTTTTCTTACCAGCAATATTAGCGTTCTATCGTGGCTAATGTCATTCTATAGTAAACCATATTTAGCTAGAAATAAATATATCCTTTTAACAGCGTTAATGTGATAACTGCTGTATCTATCCAATATAGGAATAAAGAGCTGAACAATCAGTAAGGAAATACCTAATTCTAAGAATGCAGACGTTCATAATATAATATACCTATACTCTATTAATGAAAATTAACGATTCAACAAGTTTAATACGTAGGAGTGTTGAATAAGTATGCAAATAGGCAAATTCAATTAATTCGTCAGCGGAGCGCTCGCTGAGCTCAGCCCGGAGCGCTGCATCGGCAAGGAATTTCATAATTATTACTGCGATTGAAGCTGCACACGCTGAGGTCTATTATATCGGATTCACAGATTATTGAGAAGACATTTTATGCAAACCGCTTCGATTTATAATACCCTTAGCATTAGAACTGTGTTCCAGTTACATAGCCGGAAAATTAAATAGATTCTTTATACACCTCACTAATACATAATAAATGTTCATCAATTTTCGTAAGAGGGGTTGGATGTTGATGATAGTGGAGATATAGGTAACTATAACGAATGATATTTTTACTAACTTATTTTTACTAACTTGTATTTTTACTCAATAGTAAAAATGTAAATTACTTAAGCTTTTATTTCTTTCGCAAAATCACTTCTTCTCTTGGGTATTCGTTATTTAGCGCGACGTGTTATATAATCAATTGGTTAAATATTCTGTATCAACTAGGACAATATGAGAGAACTACTACCAAACAACCCTAACAAAAGTATCTATTTCTGGTTACTAAATTTACTCATTTTTCTTTGAGTTACCTGAATGTAAAACCCGAGCCCTTTTTTCCAGGTGTGGTTCCAGAACCGACGCGCGAAATGGCGCAAGACGGAGAAGTGCTGGGGTCGCTCGACCATCATGGCCGAGTATGGATTGTACGGCGCCATGGTGCGCCACTCGCTGCCGTTGCCAGAGACCATTCTCAAGAGTGCCAAGGAGAATGACTCAGTGGCGCCCTGGCTTCTCGGTGAGTGTGCGTTAACTTTATATCTTCTAGCACTTATAATTTAGATAGTAAATAGTTCATAAAAGCTTTCAATATAAAACTAGCTATGACGTCACTCTTGCTTTTCAGTACCTCAAAAAACACTGCAGTTTTCGCTCATCCGGTGTAGGCGCATAACCGCTTGTTTTTTAAATTTTATTTGAAAAAAAAATCACAATCAGAACACGTTTAGAATACAGCAATCTCTAAGAACCACATCAGTGCATGTTACATTTACCCCTAAGGGTTAAGTGTGAACCTCCTAGCATCTGTTACGCACCATTTTACTACTACTACTTACATCATTAACGGCAACACAGTAACTAAAAGTAAAATTAAATTAAGGCGAAAGAATCGTATCAGTCCACGCCGTATCTATCCCTACAAGCATTCTAATGTTAAAGAGACCGGACTAGATCGTAGACATTGGCCAGCGAAACCAAAACCGAAACCAACTAGAAATATACTACCTCGTTAATCGTGTAGGTTGTAAGCGCGACTGCTGGACTAGAGATCCTAGGTTCGAATCTCGGGTCGGGCACTGTTAGATTTTTACCTAATTTTGATTTTCTAGCAGTGACTCGGAGTCTGTATATACCCCTGTTGCGTGCCAATAGACTCAACACTTATGCCATAGACGTAAATATAACTTGTAAAACTAGAGTTTACCTACTACAATCCAGGGCCTATATCTTCGAGGGTTACAGGCATGATGTGTGAAGTTAGCAAATTCTCTTGCTTTATCTAGAGTTAGTCAGATGTATACATTGACCCTTAAATGCAAACACATAGAGCAAATGTTTAGTATACCCTCCCCCGTTTCACAGGATAGTCAAACCCTCGAGAAGCTCGTTTCGTTCTTAAATACATCTATTGTTTGGGTTGCGTCCATAAAACACCATTTCAGTTTGAAAAGTCTGAATGCAACATTAAGTCACCAGGCTGCAACTCTTTTTATGTCCCATTTCCCGACGTGGATCTCTTCTGATACTGCAGGAAAGAAATACTAAGCTTAGAGAATACTAAGCCATGATCGATGAGCCAACCAAACAAGAGTAATGCATAATAAAAGTGGGTGCCTATGTATATAAATACACCAGCGGTAAGTACGTAGTGTATTTATTGTAGTATCACGTAGTTTTATGTTGAATATTGTTAGTGGGCGTTGCGCGTGCTACAACTTTCGTCAGTTTCAGTGACGCCAATAAAATGTATTTATAATAAGATGGGTTTCTTAAGCATACATATTCACAGTCGGATAGTGTAATGGTGGTATAAAGTGGGTTGTTGTCCGGGGCGAGTGCTAACGATGCAAGAACTATACCGTTGTCTGATGATTTTGTTCAAGAGTCGAGCGCGGGGAGTGAAGCGGGGCGCCCGTAGCGAGCCGCGCGCGCCGGCCCGCCGCGGCCCGGTGAGTGCCCTCTCCCTCTTACTTACTAACTAACTAACAAACAATGAAAGAATGAAAACAAACAAACCCATGCTCTCGATACCGCACACCACGGTACTCATAATTAGCCGACTCTTGAACAAATTCCAATCAGACTACTTCGTTAATTATAATCGGGGTTTACATTAGTTTCTTTATAGAGCATTTATTTGATGTTTCTAATCTTTTGCTTTTTGTTACCTGTTGTTGCAGCAATTGCATGTGCTGTTAGTTTTATTCAATTTTATTATAAGTTAATTCAATTCAACTTAGTTATAAGATCAATATATAAGAGATACTTATTTAAATATAATATCATTACTAAGTACCTACCTCTACATACCTACCTTTTCGTATTAAAGGTTTTAAATTAAATTTTAAAGGTTTTACTCTGTTCATTTATGAATCAATTTCACGTCTTTCGTGTTTCCCGCGAAATTTGATAACTTGCCGCAAACAAGTTGATTATACCCATTTTCAAAGTCGACTGATGGCGGACAGATTACTTGTAAATTTCTAAATACTTTTCTAATAACCAAATATGTTCATATACAATATTTACACTTACAATGAATGTGTGACGGTATCAACTGTTAAATATCTAAAGTCGATGCACTAATTCTATACAAAATCCGTAAATAAACATATTATGATATTAAAATCGTATTATCATATAAAAGTCGATGTCATTACAAATACAACAAGCCTTAGCCTGTAATTTGCACCGACATCCTTAAGTCAATTTGGGTAAACCTATTACATACAAGTATACAAGGACAAGCGACAAGCCGAGGACAGGGCGCGATGGCGCTCTTTGGGGGAGGCCTATGTCCAGCAGTGCACTGAGATAGGCTGTTGATGATGATGATGATGATGATGATACAAGTATAGATGTTAATCATTTAAATATGTTACATACTTTATTATCAGATACGTTTGAGCGAAAAGAAAACAAAATACAATTGAAACGTACGCAAACTATAAGTCAAAACGGTATTTTAAAAAGCAGTGTCTCTGAAAACGGAACGTCGCCGCTGAAACAAAGCTTCGTATAATTTTTAATCTCCACAACAAGAGATGCTCATTTTTCAGAGGGTAGCTTCCTCTTGACAACTCTCTTAGTTCTGAAAAGGAGTGAAATACCCCTTATCCACCCGCAATAGAGTCTATAATTAATGTGAAGGCTTTTGTGCACTTGTGACGAAAGATTTTGTCAACGGCTTATGAGAAGCCCTTTATTTGAAACGGCGGTTCACAACCAGTTTGTTTAGGCTGACAGCTAAATAAACAAGGAAAAATGTTAACAGGTAACTCAATTCGGGCATGTGTCTCTTATATCCGTACCGAGGACTCTCCGATACGTAACAACACTACGTATAAACATCTACGCGTATGTTTTTCACATTCACACAACCACGCTCTTAGCATCCTTTTCCAATTGATACAACTTAATAACATTCTGTTTTTCATCACATCTCTATGCTTACATATCTTATGTTCTTATTTAGGTGTTATTTTATTCATATTTTACGTTTGTAGTAATTCGTTTATCATAAAGATAAGATTTAGATTTTGGTCCAAGAGGTTCATGATGAATAAAATTGTTAAATTATCGCACAAGGAACCCATATGATCTAGATGCTGTTGGTCTATCTCATGGGATTATCAGAAATATGCTTTTACGGCCTATTGCCATACAAACATATCAATATTAAATGAAACATCTATTTTAGATCTGGGTATTTATCGTTCTCAATACTCACACTTTCTGAAAATTCTTATATCAACTTTCGTAATTTCTTTCATGCAAACGTAAGCTGGTCAGTTAATATTAAGTTGGTATTACAGCTGTTTGCAAAGAGCCGGCAGGCACGGCATAGTGCCAACTGAGAATGGACTGTACCTATAAACTTTTAATGATTTACAATAAATATTTAAAATGAGAGAATAGTCAGTGTCTGCTACTGTGTCCGGTGTATGGCAATAGACTTTACCCCCGCGGTGGAACGTAAACGTAACTAGTGAAAAATGAAAGTTTACTACACTCCTCTGCTTACCCCTCCGGGGAGATAACAGACATTAAAGCCAATTTGGTATCAACATATATGTAGTTGGATGGAGAAGGTAATAGGTAGGTAGAGGAAGAAAAACTGTGCATAGATTGAAGTATAAGATAGTGTGAGCTACTCGGTTCCGTACTCACAATGGAGCGTGTAGCGATTTAATTAATTTGCCTGCGCTCGCCCGCTAAGGCTGCCGACAGACTGTTCACATTTTCAACTTATGTATGAAGAGAGTGATGAATGTTGAGGCATCACGGCAGACAGGTTAGAATAGTGATATTTGAAAATCGATGCTCTCATTATACCTCTGTATACCGTATGGTACTGTCGTGATAATATGTAATGTTGTAAAATAGTTAGTTATATAATTGAGACTACATTTTTTTAAATTATAAACTCTGTATTGCTTTACTTAACTGTTTTATAACACTTGATATTGTATATTTATAAATCACGTTTTGTCTAAGGGTATAAACATTTTTATAACTTCATTCTTTGCTTTCTCTTACCTTTACAATTAACTGACTACGTATATACTTACATATATATATGTAATATGTATATCGTAAAAATATGACTGCCTCGTTGGTCGTGTTGACTGCAAGCTCGACTGCCGATCGAACGGTCCTGGGTTCAAATCACGAATCGGGCACTGTTGGATTTTTTAACTTAGATTTTGTAGAAGTAGCTCAGGGTCTTTATATGGGCCCGGTGTATTAAGATTGGCTCACCACCCATTCCATAGTGGGACGTAAACATAACTGGTGAGACGTGAAAGTGTACAACACTCCTCTGCCTAGCTCTTTGGGAATTTCAAGCGCCATTTTACCTTTTACATATCTTATAAGTAACTATACTAATTCCTACTGAATAAAACATTGCCTGACACTATTATGGATCCATTTTATTAATGAATTCTATCTATCTTTGTGTGAACAAAAATGGAATTAAATTAGGTACAATAAATAAAGTAATGATTTCGATTTTCTCTGTAGCCAATATTTTAAATAGGTAATACATTAGATATCTAATTGTAACTTATCAAAGACTGTAAGTTCAAATTAAACACAAATCACAATTCAAAAACAAGTCTGTTTTTGGAAGTAACCGAGAGAGCTTTTCGACTTGCAATTTCTTAATTGGTGAGTCTTGATTTCAATGATTAAAGTTAGATTTTATTAAAATCTATTGTTAGTAAGTATAGACGTACAGTTTTAACTCACGCCATTTTAAAAGTTTACTTTAGATTATCTACACTTATAGAAATTGTAGTTATATTTAATATGTATGGTACCTACTTATTTTATAGTCAACGAACGTAGGCTAATCAAGTGAACTATGTACCATTAAAATAATAAAAAAACAAGAAAAACTAGTTTAAAAAAAAGTTAAAACGAAACAAAAATAAAACGAAAAACGCAATCAAGATATTAAGTCGTCAAGCCAACACTTGCATTAATTTCCCGAACGATATGCACGAAGCCTTACGTGCCCCCCTAAGCCTGCGCAGTGCGCCCGAGGAGAGGGGAGGGGTCGGCCCCCAAGATGGCCGCCGTATTGTCTAAGCCTTGATTAAGGCAGATTTAAAGGGTTTGCGCTTACATATTAATTATGTACTCAACTCCACTCAGTCTTTACCTGAGTGTACATATTTAGACTCGCGGCCGGAAAATATTGTTCTTTGTTATGTATACGGCGCTTTATGTAAGCTGTAGCAGCCTTTTAACGCTGCCTGCGTTGTGACGAACTATGTAGAGTTGCGCGGAATGCGCTCAGAACATGTAGTGCGGTGATTTCCATACCGAGTCTATTAAAATTATGTAAACAAAATGCTATTGTTGCTAGTTTAGGGAGTTTTTAAAACGGTATATTAATTTTTAAATGTAGGTAATGGACAAATTAAAGTGTACAAGACTTTAGTCGTTGTGCAAAATAAAAAGTTAAGTCGATATTCTTTGATGGGAGCATAAAAATATTTAAATTTAATTTAAAATTATAAGTGTCCTCGGGATTTTTTTTGCCAATCTACAAAGTACTTTAGAGACTGCTGTTTGCTATCTTCACTGCATTAAAAAATAGTTAATCACTTTTTATATCAATTTTATCGACGTAACAACACGCCTGTAATTCCCGAAAAGGTTACAGGGGAGTATAGTAAACATCCACCTTTCACTAGTAACATTTACGTCCCATCATAGAACAGATGGTGAGACGTATTGCAATACGCCGGGCACAAAACTAGAGTCCGAGGTACTACTAGAAATTCTATTCAGAAAAATCCAATACGTATTATATCATTAAATTTATTGCCATATTCGTCAAAATTAATTGAAACAGAAGAATACCGTAGATTTATCGGTAACAATAACAAATACAATAACATATCAAATACATTTGTCGTCAACCAACATTTTCTACTGCACTTTGAAATCTTCTATTTACAGTAGTTAGTGGTTAACAACATTGATCGCAATATTACCGTAATTCTTCTACTTGACTAGTAATTTATGGCCATACTTATTCCTCAGTGTCATTGCTCGATATTGATTAACGATTACATCACGCCTGTAATCCCAAAGAGGTAGGCTGAGGAGTGGCATGTTCTCCTACATTTCACCAGTTATACCTCTCATCATTATTTAGGTGGCGAGTCTATTGTCAAAATCCGGGCGCAAATTCAGGCTATGAGCCATTACTAGAATTATCACCTAGAAAATGTAAGTTAGAAATATACAATAGTAGCCGATACGGGAATTGAGCCCAGGACCTGTCGATCAGCAGTCACGCATGGAACCACTCGACCTATGAGGCAGTCATGTATATATATTGATACAGACTACAATACTATAATACCTAGTATATATACAATACATTGCAGAAACATATTTAAATATTTTGCCATTAAAGGCGGCCGATGAACAAAAATATTGAAATAATATTTTGACAACTTTCCGATACAGTTTATGATAACGTTTATTTACATAACATTATAAACTAGTATAGCATATGTTTTAATACATATATTAACATTATAAGAACATAGGGTAGCATAAGAAGTAACTAAGATAACTGTTATTGGATAATATCTTGTTTAGCTCTATTTGCGTCGTCGATTTAGGAGTTAAAGATATTTCAACAGTAGCGAATAAAGTTCCATTAACTTGACTAACAACAACAGTAATTTTAACAAGATAGATTGCATGTACATGGAACATCGCTTACAAGACAGTTTGTTAACATAACTTTACACTTGTGTTTCACCTAAGGGATAATCAGAAGAATTATTCTAGTGTAGTACACCCTATTTTCACCAGTTACATTTAATGTCCCCATCAAACTCATTGGAATAACCGGGAACCAACCCAAGAGAGGGATTCCTTACTACTACTGGCAACTTCAAGTAAGAAAAATCGCAAGTAGTTAACAGAGAATGAATAAAGCAGTGTCGAAAACTGTCTAGGCAGACTGCTCCAGTATGAAATGGAAATAAGTCGCGAACCCGTCTAAAATTCTTCAATCGTCAAATTCTAGGAATTTTAAGGACTGTTCAGTGAAGAGAATGATACTCTACATCATCAATAAGGCCATGCTTCACATGTCCCCGTCCACTTAACGCTGGTGACATCGTAACCGAAGGTAACTTGTAATTTATATTTCGCTGACCAAGTGTTTACTGATAGTGAGACAGTTTATCCACCAACCAATCTGAAGTTAGGAATTCTACAATCAGGTACCCATAACCGACCCGCACCGGATTGCTTATCCCGTCAGCGGTCACTGTAACCAGGGCAACTGCATCTATTGTACTCACCTCAACAGACCGTAACTGCAAAGGTTTCTATAAAAGAAGGACTCCTCCTAAGCCATTGACCACCAGATAACATATCGTTCGATACGCGTATGTACAACTTTTACCTGCAATGACGTCACGGACCTTGTTTATAGCAACTCGGGAATATTCCTGAGAGCTGTGTGAGCCTATTATTAAGTATGCTTTATGCTAGAATTTCGTTTTCTATTACAGTTTTTGTTGAACGAATTTCGAATATCGAACTAGGACGGAATAGACTAGTAATGTAACAAATGTGTTTTTGAACATTCGCGAACGCGAATGCGAATGTTTGCCACCGAAATATAAATATTCAGGTTTTGAATAAATGTCATTGAAGAATTTTATTTGTTTGTTTACATTACATGATATATTTTTGTCTTATAAGTTCTAATGACAATTTAAATGTTTAGCTTCATTGCTCAAAGTAAAATAAATACTTAATAACAAATGATAAAATGAAAACTGATCATGCCTCGTTGGTCGTGTTGGTTGCAAGTGCGACTGCCGATCGGGAGGTCCTAGGTTCGATTCTCGGGTCGGGCACTACTAAAAATTATCTAATTTAAATTCTAATTTAGTTTCTAGTAGTGGCTCGGAGTCTGGATATGTGCCCGACGCATGGCAATAGGCTCACCACTTATTCCATAGTGGGACGTAAACGTAACTGGT
>DWDU01001961.1:0-13531 GCA_018245575.1 Jemadia suekentonmiller
GAATAACGTGAATAGTTTCGGACCACCACGAAATCTTTATGAGCTATCGTCGATCGCAGCGAGGTCGCGTCAGATACTATATTCAGTTGTTATGTACAAATTATATATTTAGTGTGTAATTCTGATATGTCCAAGCTGTTTATCAATATCACCAAGCATTTTACTGTTCTACTATTAAATGTGGATTAGCTTTCTTTATGAATTGCGGGTTGACAGAATTCTCATGCCTAGACGGTGTTATGCAGAAATCTAATATTTTTCTACGTCGCTACAGTGTCATTAGCATTTAAGCCATATGACGAACATTCCTGGGCATAGCGGCTGCATTCCATAGTCCTTTCGCTGCAGCGGGCAACATTAAATCTGTGGGTTACAATCAAATTTCGCGTCACAGTCCTTATACAAGCGATATTGTTCATTTTATTTACAATTAAAAAGGTTTTTAATTAATCCGTCATTATCGCTATTAATTAAATGAAGTAGTTGTACAACGTTTATCTCTGTGATAATACGTATTGCATATAAAGGTGAGCGCAATGATAAACAGCATGAGCTGGTGGTTAGCTCTTTGCTTATTAAAAGTCGTCTTCATACAATATTTTTCAATCGCAGAAATGTTAGACCAGTTATGTCAGGAGGTTTAATGCGAAATATTTTAAAGTTTGATAAATATGAATTATAATAGGAAAATGTTATGTTCTTAAAATATACGAGTACTACACAGAATAAGAGAAAATTACTAATAGAACATTATTAAAATATAATAAAATAGCAACTAATATTGAATAATTTACTATAACTAACGATCCCCGACTGAAAATTATCTGGTTGGACGACCTACAAGTAGATACCGTTAGAGCGACGAAGCCCAAAAAGACCTGAAAGCTCTCGAAATAATTGCAAGGAGTGGCTCGAGATAGGATAAATGGTGGCTTTTAAAGCTGGAGGCCAAGACCCTCTTTGGGTCCCTGAGCCGGTCGTAAAGAAATAAGTACACAACTTACATTAAAACATCTACATTAATATGTGTTCGCACGTCTCATAGTGTTGAGGAGTAGGTGCTAATATTGTGTCCCTGTAGCTTGAGACAAGAATACGAGCTACGCTATCTCTTGCCTGTCATAGGAGGCGACTAAAAGGACGCTTCCGGGGTTGCAAGCGGCTACAGTGGGAGCTCGAACCACTTCAGCCAGCGATCCCGGGAGGGACCACGATCTGGGCCCATATAGTCGTGAGAATCGGAAGGCGTGGGGTGAGGCATCATGCTGTAACCGCGTGTCAGACGGTAGGGGTCGCCGTGCTTAGAAGGTGCCGGTGCGTTCCGTTGAAGATCCCGGAGTCCTCTTATTAGCGGCGAGGAATGCCGCCGAAAAAGGTTTTTGTTATTGTGGTAAAAGTTCCACGTAACCCGGTGCCTCATCCCCGCTACCTGGTACCTTTTGAACGTTTCCGTAAACAGAAAAGGTGCCAAAATTGTGGAACATTATCGTCAGTGTCGCGTTGATGATAATCACAATGATATCACTGTGTACAGCGTATACCCGTATCATCAGAAACGTTGTCTGAGAAATGTGTTGCTCATGCGAAACTACGGTTTTGACTTTATTAAGATAAAGGGCCAATATCAAACTGATTACAGTGATATTTATTGAGCCCATAAAATGATGTACGTGACAGACATCTCGTTCACAGTACCCATGCGATAAAGAATGTTAACTAGTTCAGCGTGCGGCGCAGCTCGCTGGCGCCGGCCCCGGCCCAGGGCACGTGCTGAGAAATGTCACCATACCTCTTATATCTTCGTAACCTTTGACCAGAAGCGTTCGTAGTCCTAACGTTCAGGGCATATCGCCTATGATTGACAGGGCCCAGCACCAGCTCATTTCGTCAAATTGTCATTTATTTATTTATTCTTTACTCAATGCCTAGTAGCATTATCCGCCAGTCAACTCTTGGAGAATAGTAAAAATTAAAAAATATAGTAGTAGGTGCAATAGAAGAAGTATGGTAATTATGTTAAAATAAATGTAAATAATATACTAAGGCATATATATTAAGGATAATATTTAAACCATGTTATAAACATATGTTACATTAGTTGGCGGAATGTTTTCAGGAAGGTTGTGTTTTTCAGGCCCATTGGTAGTTACTAGTATGGGTAATTTCACACTCAGACATATAATAAATTGTTATGTTTATTAGACAAATATATCTAGATGGCAATCATATCCAGATATACAAGTACATCACAGATGTCCGGGTTATTAACCCCTAGACTGACAGATTAGTTACATTATTACACAAATACTAAACGTTATGTCTGGTCTACAAACGATCCTTAAATATACATGTGTTATTTTGAAACAGAAACAAAAAATAAGAAAAACAAAATAAACATTTATATGATAAGCATATCGTGGAGTCAATGGGGCGGAAGTCCCGATATTGTGCAAGGGTTAGTTGTGGGTGTAACATCGAGTCAGCAGGTTGCGATGTGACAGTCAGCATGCGGGCCATTCTGGTGGATTTCCTGCCCAATCTGGTTAGGAGCGGGAAGAACATTGAAGAGGGTAATGGTGAGTACATATAATACACATCAATTTAATTCCTAGTATCCGCTTAGATCTGCAGCTTTTGCTAGTATTGTTGAATAAGCTTTAAAATATAAACGTTGTTAAATAAACCTACTAAGTAGTTGACTAAATGATTTAAGTTTGAACCGCCATCGCATAAACAAATTTACTGATTGATAATATTAAATTTTGATATACATAAGTTTTTTTAAAATCTCCTTATAAGAATGAAAAGAGGCGAGAACGAATTCATTGATCGAAGCGGCCGAGATAATGGAGGGCGTAAAGTCAGACGGCAACTAATATGTACTATAACAAGATGATTCGTGGGCATCATACTAGTTAAAATCACCTGTTATGCAAATGTTATGTTGTGTTAGTTAAATGTTAAATGCGAATCTACAGACATTGATTCAATCAGATCAGAGATTGGCTACGAATGTTTTTACTTACCATAGCTTTGGACATAAATTTTACCTTTTCTAGTTCTACATGAGTTGTTCTAATCATCTTGGGTGCAACTTAAAATTTATTACAGAGACATTCACGTATGTATCTACATGTATAATGTAGTATGATGCATGATGATATTGTACAAAACAGTAGCTTTAGCGCTTAGAAATTTGTAATCGCATATGATCGGTCAACGTGAAAGTCAAGTGAAGGTCGGAGCGATCGACTTTAAAACTACTGAGTGGTGAGTGCTAGTGCCAACATTTATGTATTTTAGTTCATCCGAGAGTACAAAAACTAAAGACAAAATCAGAGTACCTAATCTAAACTGTAGTTTAAAACTGCTAGATCTGATCGAATGCGGAATCACGTGCGAAATGTCTAAATTTTTAAATGGCGTAACTCACTTCAGCATCCGCCCTTTATCGTTCCACTGTTGGACATGAATCCCTTCTCAGAATGAGAAGGGTTAAGGTCTTAGACTATGTTATACGTTGTGCTCTAATTAAAGGCGCGGAGAGTAAATTAAACATATGTCAAATTAGCTCATTACCTCTCGTAAACACTATTTTTATGTCCATATTTTCAAGAGAAGTTAATAGTTGAAAGATAGTAGTTGTAAGGTTGTAATCGTTGCAGCACAAATACATTCGATATATGTATTATTGGAAAGGGTTTTATTGTGTTTTCGTACTTTCGTCCAGAACTTAGTTCAGAGAGTTTATGCGTAACGAATATTCATCGAACTTTCCCGAAGTCTTACAACTTTCAAATTCCGTTTACAATATGAATAGGCAATATTTTAATTACTCTCTCCTCTTCCCAGCTACTTCCCTGTACTGAAAGGATTAGCCAATCAGCGACAATTTCTTTCAGAAAGCACAGGGCACGCTTCACGTACAGTGGCATTATAATTACCGAGAAGGTATTTTTCATGCGGCCTATTTTTTAAAATTTATGATATGAATTGTGTTTGTATTCGACAGTTATCCGTATCTTGAACGCAGTTCGCGATATATAGCTATAGCTCCGTCCCACTGTGTTTACTGGCTCCACAATGACTGGTAGATAAAAAAAGCGATAAAGTCACAACAGTTAGGATCGCTTACGACGCGCCTATCATTGTGATATCGGTAATTTACTGGAGACAGCCGATATAGAGCTTTCGACGCTCGTGGAAGCGAAAATTACGGTATCTAAATCAGTGAAGCGATGCTTACTATGTTCTTTAGAAGTTTTAAATCGATTTAAAGTATTTCTTAAATAATTAGATTTGTGTTTCTGAAATATTTTATAATGTTATGGAATGAAATACAATATTGATATATCATGCCGCAGAAGTTACTTTAAAGCATTCTTGGATAACCAACCAGTAGTTAGAGTTTACAAATAAATGCTTTAAGCTTTTAAGCTATCTATTTAACTTCCAATCTGGTGCCGGCTAATCCTTATCTGCTGTAATCTGTACTGGAGCAACGTGGCAGCGTATACTCAAGCTGTGACGTGATAGATCCGTGCTCAGAAGCGGGCAGTTAAAAAATGTTGGAGACTGAATTTTCATCATGTATTTAAATAAAAGTGTTAATTATAGTTAATATTGTATTTTAAAATAGTACGTAAATTAAACAAAAAATCTTCCTCTTATTTCCAATATACGTTTTAAGGTTTTAGATGAATGTAAAAAAAGCGGAAGACTTTTGTTAGGATGGCAGTCAATGTAAATCCTTAGTCTTTGCATACCTCCTACCTACCTAATATACGAGTACCTACATACAATTTAGCCTTGCCTACCTTGGGATTAGATCGCATCACGCTTCGAATACAAAAAACGTTATGTGTACGACATATTTTCCAACATATGATTATTATAAGTTCTACGAATAAATAAGCACCCGTTGTCTTATATTCATATATTCTCCAAAATGTGGATTGTTTATGAAAATGTCTTTCCGTCAGTGACATACGTCATTACGTTCATACGTCGTTCGCGACGGTGGCCGCCGCGGCGCTGGCCTACGAGCGACCCGATAAATGCTGAAACAGTGTCGATCGTACCGGCGCGCCTGCCGCTGAGATAAGCGTAATTTACTGGCACCATGTCTGTAATATTTGGGCTCGTGCTACAGGCGAAATTACTATAGACATGTATACTATGTTATATACGAACAAAACGGAAAAAAAATTTAATACATTTTGTATCTTTAGGGAATACTACAGACGTAATGTTGTGCGCGTTTAATATATTTTGCACGCAGGATGCTTTATTAAGACAGGTATAGAATGGTAGGACGGTACCTATGTGGTCTATCTGACCACTGTCTATCGAAGAGCTGAAAATCGACCCCAGTGTAGTATTGGAGAGATCAAGGCCCACTTGTGGACAGAAACGGGCGGTAATGTAGGTGATCCAAAACGTAGACTTGATATGGATGTTATTAATTCTCTAATTGGCTATTGTTCTTGCTTTTTGTTTGCACATTTCTGGGTAATGAATTTTGAGTTATGTATATCAGCATTAACGTATGATGTAAAAGGATCGAATGTATAAAACTTTAATCGTTCTTACCAAAATATATAATTTATCAATGGGTACGTTTTATCAATGGGTACTATGACTACATACATACATATGTTATTCCTCGAATGTTCAAATAAATATATTTTCATATTACCTCTTTTCTATAACGTTCTCTTTCGTTTAAATGGTTTTGTAAGACCCACTCAATTTCATATTAAGTGAGCCTACCAGAAGACTCACTTAATATGAAACGTCGTTAAAATTATAATGTTAAACATAATAAGAGTCTTATTACATGTGAAAATAAAGGTTAAATATATGGACATTACTTATGATATATTACATCGATTATTTATTTAATTTGTTACAAAAATTGGCCGTTTGGAACGATTTAATAACTTTCCTACAATTAATTAATTTCTGTCAACGAAACGTTTAATAATCTATCTATAAATATATGTGTTTATAAATTATATTGAATTGATTGCTTACAATGCTAGAGTTATCTTAAAATGTTTATAATAACAAAACAGCTGAATATATAACAGTTGTATCCATATGCGTTTGGGAATTTGGCAGATAAAAAGTTGGTAAAACAGATAAGGACAATGTCAATCGCTCACGACGTGCTCTGTGTTCGGATAGGACGAAATTTACCAAAAGTTATTTATCTTCCTGGGTGGTAACTATTTCGTGCAAATGAAGGGTCTGTACAGTGACAAAGCATGAACCTTAGGAAGGGTTGGCTGATCCTTAATAGTTGTTTGTAGACATTGTCCAAATACGCGTCAACTATAGTGTTATCCAGCTTAGTATTTTACGTATGTATGTGGATCAAGATTTGTTTCTCAAATTCGGTGACATAAGGTTCAGGTCTGGTTAATTTTTGTTGAAGAGAAGAGATTTGAATAGATATAAAATATTTATAAACATGACTGTGAACAAAAGAAAGAGTGAGTTAATTAATGATTGAAGTTAATTAGTTAATTAGAAACGTTTGCAGCAGTTGTTCGTTTATTCGTCAGTAAGGAACACAGTTTGTTTCATTTCCACTAATAGTTTCCGTTTGTTTGTTAAGTCCTTTGAGATAACGGATCAATCATCAATTTTAGTTACGAATTGGTTTGAATGTGCTACGTGGTTAGGAGCAAGTAACATCACGTCTGTATTTATTCAAAGGGGTAGGAAGAGGGTACTCCCAGCTTTCAGTATTTATGTTATACCTACGTGCCTTGTAATAATTTTATCGAAAATATCCAGACTAAATAACACATTCGCAAGCACTGTTAATAAGATTTTCAAAAGTGTTACCTCGTTGGTCGTGTTGGTTTCAAGTGCGACTTTCGATCGGATGATCGTGGGTTCAATTCCCGGGTTGGGCACTACTAAATTTTTCTCATTTAGAACTGGCTCAGAGTTCGGATATGTGCCCGGTGTATGACAATAGGTTCACCACCAAGTGGGACGTAAACGTAATTGGTGAAACGTGGGAGTGTTCTACATTCCTCTGCCTACCTCTCCAGAGATTACAGCCATGACGTTACGTTTTTTTGAATCTATTCATCACTTTATTAACTATTTCATACTCTTTACACATAAACATAATTATTGCAATCATAACTCGCTTATAAATCTCTTACGGGACAAACACTTATCTACTAAAAATTGATGAAAAAAACAACTTACATGCATTAATTATCAATGTCTGTCCCCTCTATGCCGAATAGCCATACTTGGTTTGTTGCGAGGGAATATAGTTTTTATGAGCTGGTGACACGGGTTGATTTTCATTGTGGTCCAAAGATGTATCGTAAATGGTGGTTAGAACAGTTACAGTAGACTGTACGTCTTAAGCGCCAATGGGTTATAACATCTTTAAAAGGTTATCGCGGACAGAAGTTACATATATATGAGTCGCTGTATAAATGATTGTTTTCTTTACATTTTTATCGATTTTAAACAGAAAAAAATATAATGATTTTAAAATATTGGAATAAATTAATACATGATATAATTACGTACACGCGTCATTGCACACAAAAATAAAAATTTATTTTATAATTAAATACTTAATGTAGTTAATTCAAAGATTATAACAATATAAACAATTAAGGAAAAAAGTTATGTTTCAAGTACCTAACCTACCTGTACTATACGAATAAGATAAAAGAAGTAACGAAACTGTTGAATAATTTAAACAATATATCGAATATTTTTCAAAACCTTATTATTTTGTACACTGAACCAATAAAATGTTTGTACACGTAATCTAGGATTGCGGAAGTATATGTAAATAACACCTTGCGTATTACATTTGAAATCAAATGTACACATGAATGCAATTTATATACATGAAGACGTCTGTATACGTCGTACCGATGATCAAACATGTCCCGTATTTCGATAAACAGACGGATGAATCGAATCGAAGCACGCATTTCTAAGACTTGATCGTACGGAGATTAATATTGCAAGTTTCTTTATATTCGATGAAAAATCAACATAGATCTAGTCTATGGATTTTATGTTCGCGAATATCACTGTATTGACTAATTGTAAGACAAAAAACACTAGAATAAAAAACGGAGTTACGGCGGCAAGTATATAATGATTTATTAGAAGGAAACATCAAAAACTATTTATCATAATTCGGCGATAGTCATGATAGCCTATTAGAGTACAAGTAAGAGTCCATATTGATAATGTAGATCCCAATTCCTAGCAACATTTGTCATTTTACGCCTAGTAGAGTACAATTCACATTTGTCTTGAGTACATACATAGCTTCGTGCCAAGTTCCTCACGGGTATAGTTCCAGGTTATATATAATCGGGACAAAAGTTCGCCGGTTGGCAGTTGCACTCTCTCGCAGTCTGCAGTAGAAACGATTTAGAGAAACGGTTCGTCCTGCTCAAAGGAGTGTTTAAAACATATGAATGCTAGCGTGCCGTACGACTAATCGTTTCATGGTAGAATAGAATAGGTGGGAGGAAATTATGGAGCTCTTTCGCACCCTCTCTGCTGCAAAAACTGCAAGACGGGCAATTATGCTTCTCATAGACGCGACGGGGTGGATTTGGTCATGTTATTGCTGATGTGGATTTCAAACATATTATCATATCACATTATCATATGTCAGATACAGTAAGAAGTCAATTAATTTCTAAAATTAAGTTTTAAAGTTCTTTTTTAAGTCGTATCCGTTGTCAACTTCAAGAATTTTCGAGCTTAGCAATGCACTGATGCATGTGATCTTTTAAATAAATAATTAACTTGGTGCACATTTCAACCGCACTATTTGTGGACTCAGTTATTTCGTGGCAAACGCTGAGAGCGCTGTAACAAAAGTAAACATACACTATTTGAGACATATGTACATATACAATTTTGAATTTGCTAATTTCGTGTAAATTTGTGGAAAAAACATGAAGCTTAGCCAGATTATTTCGCTAGTAATTTACAAATGATATTGTGGAATATCATCATGTGGATCAGTCAATGGCCCTTCTCAGAATCAAAATTTCAATCATAAGGTTAGCTGTGGATTGAAAGAATAAGAAGATAAGACTTGAAATTCCTAGTGATAGTTCGGAGTTTGGATTTGAGCCCAGTGTATGGTAATAGGCTCACCCACTAAACATAATAGGACGTAAACGTAACTAGTGAAAAGTGGGAATGAACGATCTTCCTCTTCGGGGATTGTATTCGTGATTTTACATTTTTTGATGTTAAATTATATTTTCTTCCCTGGAAGGTTAATAATATGTATTCTGACTGTATGATACTTATTTGTCATTTATTTATATAAGAAATACTTTTTCTTCACTATAAGATAAAACCATATTGATTTTGCGTCATTGGACTGAGGCAGGCCTAATGATGTTTAATAAATTTTATCTGTTAAAAGGGAACCACGCTTGAGGACCGCTGCGTTATTATTTTTGATGAATCCCGACTTATCAAGATCACGGTATCGCGCCATTCCAGTCTCTCGTAAAACGCTGAGGTTTATAATACATTTATGTAACATTAATTATTGTGTCAATAAGTACCTATCTATTTGGCGGCTGCACGTGTACGTCACCTGGATTTATATTAGTATGTGCCATTTTATTTGATACTTTGTTTCTTGTTTTGATACTAAATTGAGCTGGTGTTATTTTGCAACAATCCGTGAATACCGTGCACGGCGGTCGGTGTATACAATAATCCGGACAACGCCTATGAATGACATTACATGTCTGCAGATAATGTGTGAAGTACAGACCGTCAAATAACCATCACGAGTTTTGCTGTATTCTAATCTCTATTCTAGACTCTGCAGTTGTCATTTGCTGTTTCGTGTCTTATTGTTAATTTAGTTATGAAAGTAGAGAATGTAATCTGTGATGTACGCAATAATTACGTTTGTATTTGAGTGATAGTTAAGTTCTGTAAGTTATACATATTAGAAAGAGCAAACGAGTAGACTGTTTATAAATGTGCCAGTAATATGGTGATACTTACTAACGTGGAATTTGCGTGTATACTTACCGCTTCTATATGAATTAGGACTCAACATTTTGAAGTAAGTCAGGTCATACAATCTTCAAGTGTGTAACTTTACTCCTCCTTCTAAAGTTACAATGCTAGAACATTTGCAGCTAAACTAATAATTATTACTTGCTAATAATTATTATCAATTAGATATAAACGTTATCAATAAAATACATATTTTGTAGCAAAAAAATATTAAGTATTATATAATATTTTTGTGTAGCTGACTATTTTCATAAAGATTTGTGTTATAATTAATTTGCAAGTCTTGACTGAAATATCCAGTTCAATCCTATCACTAGATTTTATTTGTTGGGTTTGATATTTCTTTTACTTACAAACTTGTATTTTTTTATGAAATAAGATAATTTTGGATTCAATGTTATTGCACTATATTACAAGACACGATGATAACTTATAAACAATTAAATACACGGAGATAAACATTTTACAAGTGCGGACCTAAGATATACCTTGAGACAGGCCAAATAATTAAAGGTATTCGTGTATGTTTCGACCTTATTTCATTGCTTTAGAGTTGTTTTCTTAAGTAACTCCGCAGATATTTTTATAGTTTACGTAACTATCTATCCCGCTATCTTCAGGTCGGAGAAATATATGTAAACAGGGGCATACGATAGGTCTATAAATAATTAATTACATTATACCATTAATCTGTACAGGTTATTGTGTTTGACCCAGCCATTTGCAGTTTTCTTAACTATAACTACTACTCTATATAGGATGTTTTTATGCTGTTTTTAAATATTTTTATTTAAAATAAATTTCATTGCGTAAATCTAATATTTTAAATAAAATTCTGATCACAAAAGTACTACAACATAATCATTTTAATGTTGTATCCTCTCTATTTTATTCGTATTTTAGTGGCAGAAGCTCAATTAGATTCAACAACGAAGGTGGATGATGAACCAGGATCATCCACGGAGCCAGCTGATAAGAATGGAACCACCAAAGTACTGAAGCGACTAGAAACTGTACCGGATATTAAGAGGGATACTTCTGGGATAACTACGCAATATATAGCTACAGGAATTGGTGGGTATAAGGCTTTTAGGCACATAGAGCTTGGTTACTTAAAATCTAAAAGCATTATCGACCAGCAAACCCAGTTACAGACAAAGTTACTATATTACCGGGGTCTACTCCGCAGATGTAATACTTTGCGCTTAAAGGGTAGACAGATGGTATGTCGTAAATTTAATTGGAATAAGTCCAACATGGTCATGCTGACCTGAAAAATATCTTTTTGGACGATAAATAGATTAGACCAATGTTTCAGTTGGCATTACTTGACAAATATTATTTTTGGGGGCAATAATATGTAACTGGTTTAAAAGCCTAAGGTATATCTGCAATTTTGTAAGGAATTGGCACTTAGTGCAATTGATAATATATTGAATCTTTGTTATAGTGAATCTTGGTGCGTTTGCTTCTGGCGTGTGCGTCGCATGGTCTTCATCAGCTCTACCCTTGCTAACATCTGGACAAGGCGAGGTATGACGGCTCGTGTTCTTGATTACAATAATACTCGTTTTGTTTTGCTAGTTAATTCAATAGCTATGAGTTATCGTTTTTATTTTATTTGACTGGCCCTTTGGTGCAATGGTTAGTGAACCTAACTGTTGCGCCGGGGGTCGTGGGTTCGATTGCCACTCGGAATAAATATTTGTGTGATGAGCGCAAGTATTTGTTCAGTGTCTTGGTGTAATAAAAATATCTATTTAAGTATATATTTATGTGTATATATGTAGTTTATCAGCCGTCTGGTTACCATAACACAAGCTCTTTTGACGCTTAGTTTGGGATAAGATGGCCATGTGTGGAGATGTCCCAAGATATTTATTTATTATTTTGTTTGAGAAAAAAATCTACACAGGTGAATGTAGGCAAAAATCTAGATCTAATTAGCATATTACTTTATATGATCGTAAGAAATCAAACAACCGTTATCAATTAGCAATTATACAAACATTTATAAAATGGCAGTGGAAAAGTTTACATTTTCATTTCATAATGACAAAACTCCTAATTAAAATACCTCTTTGAATTTGTAAAGAAGCCCGTAACAGTTGGAATACTTCGCGAAACGGAACGTCATAAACGTTATTTTCATTACGAAGACCGATAAATAACAGTCTTGTGGTTTAAATATTCGTGGCGTGTTATGCACGGGCGTTTCAAACGCTCAACTTGCTTAAAGAATAAAATTACACTATTGTTTTATTATGGAGAAAATAATCTTGAATAATGTCACTATATCTCCTGTGAAGGTTTTCACCAGCGTTTGTCGTATGCAGATTTCAATATATTCCATATACATAGCTTAAATGTTAGTAACTTAAACATTTTGTAAGATTTGAGTAAATATTTCGTCTTACAATTTATCTGTGATAAATGTATTCAGATTTCATTTAATCTATGTTTTTTATTTAATTTAGGTGTAATTGTGAAATATGATGAGCTCATCATATTTCACAATTAACAAGTAAGCTTACTTGACTAATAGTAGAGATTTCAACTTAGAACGCAGCGGCTAGTATTAAACGCGATTAATATTTTTCACAAAAATGCTTAATCGCTCGTTTGCAATGGTGCAAAAGCTAGTTGCCAAGATACTTATAAGTTTAAAGGACACTTGTAGGAACGAAGTTAACGAATATTAAGTAAAGTTGTGTATTATATTTTGAGTTCACGAATAAGACTTAATTAAGCTTCACCTTTGTAAATTTTGCGACTCTTTATCAGAAGAATAAACAATTTGTTTTTTTTCGTGATAAACAAGGAGAAAATGGGCATGTGCACTATTTGAAGCTACTTGGTCCTTACAGTTTATAAAAAAATAGAATCTCTAATAAGACTGATATCAATTCAGACTGAGATTTGGAAAGTTGAAACTCTTAGTTGCCAAGTACATTAATCGAACCTAAATGCAACAATGCACAAAAATAATCAGGAACTTTTAAAGATCACATGTTAATGCAGTAGAGGAGTTTTCGCCGTCTGTCTCTGGATATCTAGATGATCTTATCACATTCATAGTTATATTATATGATATCGCAAATAGCGATGCTATCGGTTATTGCTTCATAACAGGAATAATGACAGTGTAAGAAATTGAATTAAATAAACATGAGAACAATACGATGAACGGAAAAGTAACATTAAAATTACTTATTCAAAATTTAATTTCCAACCCTTGTGTGTGTTAGCGTCAAATATTCTTCTCCATAATAAAATTCCTGTGATTGTGTACAAATAAGAAATATAGACATACTCGTGGAAAGGCCAAGTCCATCGAATTTTATGTATTATTTGCCTTATCAATCTTTACAGGCACTTTTCTTCGTCCTAAAACGTAAAACGTAACATCACGCCTGTAATCCCCGAAGAGGTAGGCAGAGGAGTGTAGAACACTCCCACATTTCAC
>DWDU01001962.1:0-13530 GCA_018245575.1 Jemadia suekentonmiller
TATAATATTTATTTCTGAACATAAAAAAAAACAGTTATTCAAAATTTGTCATCATGTCCATTCTCCGTACGAAAAATAATTTCTTCTGACATTCTGATATTAATATAATGTAATAATATATAACAGGAAATCAAAGAGAATATTCTCGCTGGCTATAGTAGGACTTAGTAGTCTTGGCACCGACACAATCGAAATATGATATGCCGCCAAGCGTGACGCGTCAAGCGTTGGCTAGCTTCGTCTACGAATTCCTTGAACTTAAATTAAAGAAACACGAATTGAACTTCGCCTTAACTGTCAAAGATTACTTCGTCATAGAGTTGACAAAGCAACGCGGTTGGCTCTTAGTACTTTTTATTAACAAGGGCTTTTTTTTATGTGACGAAGGAAAGTACATAACATTTTTGAAATTACACACATTCTTTGTTAAAAAAAACGTAACGTGACGCTTATAATTCCCGAAGAGGTAGGTAGAGATGCATAGTACACTCTCACGTTTCACCTCTTACGTTTACGTCCCACTATGGAATAGATGGTGAGCCTATTGCCATACACTGGGCACATATCCAGACCCCGAGCATGGAATCCGGGAGTTTCGATCCCAGGAGTCTATTGGATTTTTCTAACTTGAAATTTCTAGTAGAAACTCGGAGTCTAGATATGTGCCCGGTGTATGACAGTAGGCTCAATCTCTGTTCCATAGTGGTACATAAACGTTACTGTTACAATGTGGGAGTATGCTTCATTTCTCTTCCTACTTTTTCATTTCGTATTACAGCCTTGATGTTACATTATAAGACATGGATAAAACAGTGAGTAGATCTATTAAGCTGAATTTTAAAAATAACAAAGTAAGCATTCGATTGAAATCAGATTAAAAGTTTGACGTGGTGTGCCAAGCGATCGGTAACTTAGGAAATGTCGATGGTAGGGTTATAAGTCAGTTATATAACACAAAGTTTCCAACTAACGCGATGTATGTACGTTATGTAAACGTTTCGAAATGATTCGTCAAATTTGCTTGCCGTTGCTCCACTGTGAGAATTTATAATTGCATACCTTAACATAACAAAACATAGGATCCCCAATCCGCATGCCCAATTTGAGTATTATGGGCAAAAACGCCTCGATCGAGGCCTATGTCCAGCAGTGGACTTAGAGTAATGATTAATAACTTAACATTAAATCACGCATCTATTACGCAGATGAGTGTAGCACTCTCCCACGTTTTACCACCCATTTTATACATCGGAGCAAATGCATACATGGGACGGGTGAGCCTCTCGCCATACACCAGCCACAAATGTAAAGTCCGACCGGAAATTTCAAGATTGAAACAATAATAATTTCTCCCGATACAGGGATCGAACCCAGAACATCTCGGTTAGCAGTGAGTCCTGCAAACACTGGACCAACGAGGCAGAAAATGCCCGTTAAAAGTTTCTTGAGTATCTGTGCTTTTTCGCGATAGCTTCTGATTACTTCTTTCGGACATTCGTGTCAGACTTAACCGTCGCTCTTAACCATGACCTCCCGACTAAATTAACCAGTTGTACCAGCGAAAAGTATGCGTGAATTAAGCCGGGACATAAATAATATAGTACGAGTATAATATATTGGGACATCTCTACACACGGCCATCTGATCCAAAAGTAAGCATCAAGAGAGTTTGTAGTATGGTAACCAAACGGCTGATAAACTACATATATGCATATAAATATGTACTCAAATAGATATTTTTTTACACCCAGACACAGAACAAATACTTGCACTCATCACACAAATATTTATTCTGAATGGGAATCGAACCCACGACCCCCGGCGCAACAGTCAGGTTCAGTAACCATTGCACCAATGGGCCAGTCAAGCCAATTTTGTCATCAACATATTTTCTTGCTGGTACGATTTTTACCATATTTTTTTAATGTCAAAAAAGCACATTAAAGTTGTTTGGGTGTAATCTCCCACGTTTCACAAGTTACAATAGGTGGTGAGTCGAATGATAACACGATATTAACTCGTCTTTTTCCAACATAACTACTAGATATTTCTTATTTATATGTTCCACTAGTGACTCGGAGTCTGGAAACATGCCCGGTGCATGGCAATAGGCCCACAACCTATTCCATAGTGGGACATAAACGTAACTGGTGAAACATGGGAATATACCCCACTCCTCTACCTACCTCTTCGGGGATTACGGGCGTGATGTTACGTTACTTACAATTACTTGTTTCCCGATTAAAATTTTGCACTCGGGCATGCACCTTTTTGTGATGAGCTGTCTATTGTCAGACTTAATTGTCCTTCGGCTATCTTTATAAAAAAAAAAAATTCCGTTGAAGTATGGAAGGAAAGCCCTCGAACAGATAGATCAAATATTATATCAATTTAAAGTCACTTTTACAATGCATATCTTAAGCATGTTAATTTAACCCATATCAATTATTATTACCGTATCAAACTTAACTTCATTATTTCTTGACATTTTAGTATATAAGTGTATGTAAGAAAAGATGTGTTGCCTAGTGCAAAATTAGCTCTAATCATTAAAAGAAATATCTATTGTCATGAGGCTATTTAATCCTGAATTTGTATATTCTTTTACTTTTTGTCAACTTTTCATAAATAATTTGTATTCGGGTAGTTAAATATACCCCCACTGAGTGAATTCTTCGATTGTTTCTTCCAGTCTCTCTTTAAACCCATCGTGCAGCTTGAAACTTTCAGGCTGGTTATTCAAATCTGTAACATTCTGTTCGGTGGTGAAAATCAAAGGCAATGCAATTAGCGACACCATCAAGCCATAGTCTAACATTTTTTTGAAATCTTCATCGAAATCTCCCCGTGAATACATAGAATCTATATTAACATCGAAATATTCCAAAAACTGCGTCAACGAACCAAAATACATATCTTTCAAACTTTCCATATTGTCTTCGCGAAATTTTTTATCACTTGACAGGAACATGAGATAAATTAAATCGAGGACCGGGTTGCTGTAGTTAATTATCTGGTAGTCTACAGGGATCACATCCACTGGTTCATTGTCCTGTAAGAAAGGTCATAAAAATTAAAAATCCATTATCCATATATCATTTTTTTGCGACGTGACGGTTTATTCATAAAAATTAATATGCAATCGACAAATAAAAATAAACGTAAAAACGTAACATCACGCCTGTAATGCCCGAAGAGGCACATATTCAGACTCCGAGCCACTACTGGAAAATGTAAATTAGAAAATTTTAGTAGTGACCGACACGGGAATCAAACCCAGGACCTCCCGATCGGTAGTCGCACTTGCAACCAACACGACCAACGAGGCCATAAACGATGCATTAAAAATAAATTAATTATATTTATATATATATAATAATAATGAATTGATTATGCCCTAACAAAAGAAAAATTAGTTTTTCATTCGTATAAATCATCTTCACTGTTGTGTGTGATTAAATACTAAATTTTTTTCGCTAACATAAGTTTTTGTGCCAAGTGAATAAATACTGAGGTTTATGATAATTGTTATTTATCTGACTGCCTCGTTGGTCATGTTGGATGCAAGTGCGACTGCCGATCAGGAGGACCTGGGTTAACCCGGGTCGGGCACTACTAAAATTTTCTAGTAGTGGCTCGGAGTCTGGATATGTGCCCGGTACATGGCAATAGGCTCACCACCTATTCCATAGTGGAACGTAAACGTAACTGATGAAACATGGGAGTGTTCTACATTCCTCTGCCTACCTCTTCGGGGATTACAGGTGTCATGTTATCATTAAAAAAAGCAATCTCAATACTTACGATTTCTTTCACTAGAATATTTAGCATCCTGTAATCGCCATGACACAAGCACTTCATGTAGCTGCCATCACCATTCAAATATCGAAAGTACTTATCTAAAATCACCGGCAAATAGTTTTCAACCTTTCTCTTTTTCTCGTCATCTAAATATACCTTATCGAGTTCGAACATAGTTATTATTAAATCAGTAATACCAGTTTTATTTTCAAAAGGATGCTCTACCGTTTCTACTTTCCTTTTAAAAAAATCAGGCTTTTTTATCTTCAACACCATGGAAAGAGCATGAAATTTTGCGAGCTGTTTAACCGATAATTGCATAGCTTTCAGAGGCATTACATCCAATCTGTTATAAATTTTGTAATCCTTTGCCGCCATGTTCTCGAGTATCAGAGCATCGACATTGCTTTTATTATAACAATGTATAATTTTGTATTTATGTTTATCAAGAACATTGGCTTCGCATTGCAACTCATTATAGACATGTGCTATATCAGTATACACAAATATCTCCTTCATTAATATCTTCCTAGAGGAAAAAACCTTTTTATCAGCTTCAGGCAAGCTTTTTTTCACGAAAACGTTGATCTCTTTGAAACCGGCACTAGTTTGACCTTTTATGTCTACTTCATATAGGATAGACAGATAGTTTGCTCCACCAGTGGACACTTTTCTTTTATTTACGGTATGCGATATAAATTTCTCATTATGGATTATGTCGTTTATGGATATTGTCAAATCATGGCTAAAGTTGTCTTCGGCTCCGTAAATATAATGACTCATTTTATATTTTCGCTTTGCCGTACCAAGACCCGAGTTGGTTTATAACTGCACGAAGACAATGAATGAAATAATAAACATTGACATTGAATATTATGCACGACCGTTTGAAATGCGCATGCAATTTTAAAACTTTAATAACTTATAAAGGCTTGTACATATTTGAAATCTTTAATTTTATCCCTCCTTCGGCACTTCGGTTCGCTAATAATGTTTGTTTGGTACGTCGTAAGAAAATATTCTCTAAACAAATTTCTCTTGTACGACTTGTACTCCTACACTTAACGTTTTGTAGCATTATTAGCTCCTACAGGACAATCATTATCGTCGTCAACGTCGTCATTATTATCACCATAAAATAAAAAATAAACAACGGTTATAATACAACAGGCCGTAAAATGCGAATTGGAAAACTATCACTAAATAACTAAGAGTCGTAGCTTACCTCACAAAGATTTATGTCACTATCGACTGCGTTAATATCTAACATCTAACAGATCTCACATGAAACCTATTTGGATACGAGACGTCTGTGCGCAACGCAATATTTATATTTAACGGTAAAATTTTATTATCCCTTAGCTTCGTCGCCACATAATAAATTGTCTTATGAAAAATTGCCAGAGGCACTGTAATATAATTAAATTCAACTAGTAACACCGTCACCTTACGTTTTTATCACAAATTTAAGACTTGCTTCATTACAATATAAATTAATTGCACTCGTTGTGGAATATTTATGCTTATATTATATTTTAAGACGTCTTTTGTTTGTATGTATTTATCTCGTTAAGGACTTGTCTTATCTCAAGCAAGACTGCGATATTAAACGAAGTTGTTTATTAAGAAATAATACTTCTTATTTGCTGCCAATTAGGTAAAAATTTGTGTAATTTTACCCCGTCAATTTTGTGGGAAGAACAGGGGTACCCAAAGTTTTGTCGTTAAACAGTATAGACAGGGTCACCGCACTTTAGTTTCAAGAATTAAGTACCCAAAAATAAAAATATGACTGAATACCAAGAATTAAAATTTAATCCTTATGGTGAAAGAATATGTGACTTATTTGGTGTTAGATTTTAATCTTAGTTTACTTTAACGCAAATGCTTGTAAACCTTAATTACCACCGTCTTAATAAACCTGGGTTTGCTAAATAATGCTATGTAAGATTAGAAAATGGGAAAGAAGTTAATATGGCTATTGGCAAATATAGTTCTTCACACAAGCAATGTGTTACTTATTCCTTGTTATGGATTCAAACCGTCATCTATATTGGTACCAAATGTTATATCTGCAAAAGACCAACCTACTGACCTTTCTGTGATTTACCAAACGAACTTACACAGCACACGCAAACACAAATGAACACTTGTCACTGAAACTTGATCCATGAATTTCAAAATCGTCTAATAACCCAATTATTGAAGGTGACAGGAATTAAGGACGAATTAAGTGAGGTAATCCAACGAGATAGAAAATTGAAATATTTGTTATTACTATAAATTTTAGAGATGTGTACATATTTGCTTGTGTATTGTATTACGCAGCCTTCCATGGCATTGTAACCTACCGTGGTTCTTCTACTTCTTTCCATGTTCTCCAGCAAAGTCAACAAAGACATGAATAGAAGCTGATCCTCTGGCTGCTACAAGAAAAGTCGTGACAAAATAGCAAATTCTTTCAAATCCGCTGTTGTGTCTGCCAAAATTCAGTAAAGGAGAGAAAATGAGCCAACCACTTCGAGAACCTGCCAGGCACAATTACAAGTTGAACTGCATCTCGCAACACAATAAACGATAAGATAATTTAATATTATCATATAGTATCGAAAATATTCAAAACGTCCCAAATATGAAGAGTCACGAACCCATTTGTGTTACAAACATCTGAAGATATTGTAATTAGCCCTATGAATAAGCTATATAAGCTTAATAATTCATAAAAATAGAAAGACGAAACGCATACGCTGTTCCGATAGGAAATGTCTTCCAGACGATGACCACCGAGGAGTTTCACATGATGCAGAAATTCAAGGAACTATTGAAATACCATTCTAGAGTGTAACTCGTATTGTAATAAAATCCGGATTAGGCTGGATTATGACAAATGTTTTTATTTACAGCGACATGTAAAATATAAGATCGCATTTATGTCCAAATTAAATCCCGTTTCTACCTTCTAAGATATGAAATGAGTCGATGCCAATTTATTATAAGTGAGACGGATAAATTAAAATAATTAATAACCATTGTTCTATTGTACTCGTCCTGATATCGAAAAAGAAGAACCTATTATTTCCTGGGGTATCATATCTAAATACGTCACGATACAAAATTATAAATTGTTGGTACACTCGTTTAAAGAAATGGACAAGTACCTACTTATTATTACCAGCAGAACGATATTTATCCGAGTCGCGTCACATCAAACTCACAAAATTTATTCAAAAGGTTCAATTAATTAAAGTTTATATCAAAGGCCTGCCCTATTGAAATTTATCATTTAATTTCAGAGTCCTCAAGATCTATCCAAGCGAGACTGAGATATCTCAAACGAAAATTTAATTGTGGAAGACTCTCTGATATCAAAATATTCACGATATCTGATCAGCCTTGACAATCATTACATAAAAGGTGAAATGTCACAAAATTTAAGATACAAATAAAATCACTTTTTAAATGCTCATTGTGTTTATTAAAAAGGAAACAAAATGATAACAGTATTAAGAAAAAATACTTTAATATTACTGTAGCTTTACATGTGCGTGTTAGTTAAGGTCTTTGAGAACACCACACAAGTATTCGTTCTAGGTAAGAATCTATCGGACAATGCCCGGTTCAACAGTCAGGGTCATTAACCAATAGGCCGAGAGGTTTCATAAATTATACACGAGCGGTTCATAAATAAAATAAAAAACAAATTATTGTTTAATTGTTCCGATAAATACGAATACAATACCAAGACGAGATAAGCACTTTTAACCTAGGATATAACTTAATATTTTCGTTTACGTCTAATTTGTTGTCCAACTGCCTCGTTGGTCGTGTTGGTTGCGAGCCCAACTGCCGATCGACAAAACTCTGGGTTCAAATCCCAAGTCGGCCACTATCAGATTTTTCAAATTTATATTTTCTAGTAGTAGCTCGGAGTCTGGAAATGTACCCGGTGTATGGCAATAAACTCATCAGCTGTTCCATAGCGGAACGTAAACATAACTGGTGGACCGTGAGAATGTACTACATTCTTCTGCCTGCCTCTTAGGGGATCACAGGAGTGAAGTTACGTAGTCGAAAAGAGAAGTAGGAATGCTATTCATCGGAGAAAAGATACATAGCTTTCTTTTACAATCGAAGCGTGGAAAGTGTGGACAAATAGCGATGTATAAAAAAAGATTTTTTTGTTATCTTAATGATTGTAGTAAATAATTAAATAGGAATTCTAGATAGTGAAGTGCTCACAAATAACACTGTAATAATGAATAAAAATATAAGATAAGTAATGTTCCATATACAAATATGCTTAAAGTGAAGTTTCATACTTTGTAACTACATTTTTACGAGCACAAATTCTCCACATCATTTTACAATCGGTTTTAATCAAGATTCTGTTGCGGTAGATACACATAAAGGTATGTGTGTGTTTATCACATCAATTGTGTACGAAATAAAGTATATATATGATTTTACACCGAAAAACATATTTATTGTTAATAGTCGAACTAATGTTCTAGGTGTACATCGAACCCACGATCCTCGGTTCAGAGGTTATGGTCACTGACCACCAGGCTTACGGTCATTCACTTAACGCATCATCGCACTTGATAGGACATACGTTCTATGGTAACGAATATAGAATTCAAGCACAAGGAGCACTATTTAACATCAGGTAATCAACGTACCATGTACCTAACTTACCGAATTTAAAATATCCTGACACTACGAGATAGTTATAAAACAAAAAATATACTGATATTAGACGTGCTGCTAATGCAGAACAAGTGGACAAGTGAACAATACTTCACTAAATACATACACAGCAACGCCTTCTTCTATCTTGAAGCAACGATTATTAACATTATATAGAATTTTTAATTAAATTTTAGGTATTTAGACAGTATCTAATAAATAAGATATCACTTAATAAATAAGACCGTACCTTATAAATCAGACAGTACCTAATAAATAAGAGAATATCTGATTGCATTGTTGGTCGTATTGGTTGCAAGTGCAACTGCCTATCAAAGGTCCTGGGTTAGATTCCCGGGTCGGGTACTAATAAAATTTTCTAATTTAGATGTTCCAGCAATGACTCAGAGTCTGGAAACATGCCCGGTGCATGGCAATAGGCTCACCATCTATTTATTCCATAGTGGGACGTAAACTAACTGGTGAAACGTGGTAGTGTTCTACATTCCTCTGCCTGTCTCTTCGGGGATTACAGGCGTAATGTTACGATACAATACCTAATAAATAAGACAGTATCTAATAAATAAGACAGAACCTAATAAATAAGACAGTACCTAATAAATAAGACAGTACCTAATTGTGCCTTCAACCATACTAACACACACCAGCCGAGTTAATGTTAGTAATCATTGACCAAAAACTTTTCCGAATGTTGCACAAGTCCTCTTAGATTTCAATATCGTTTGTAACTATTTTAAAGAAGTCATAAAAAAATAGACGACTACTAATATACACCATTTGTACTGCACTGATAGTAACGGGCATTTACATTGCGCTGTGTTTTTAGCCCCTTTTACTTGCGCTCAAGCCGCAGCGAGCCCTCCATTAACCTTATTAATATGGTTGTTTTTATTGTTGTTGTTTATATGTATTTTTACATGGTGTACAATAAAGTGTATTGTATTGTATTGTATTGTATTAATAAATCTTAATATCTCATGACTTTACAATAAATCATATCCAAGCGAAAATATTCGATAACAATAGTCAAAAACATATATGTATACAGTAATAAAAACAAGAAACACCTAAATTCTCTCACAAACAACATGCAAACAGTGGTATCGAGTGAGCAGTTAAACTCAATTCGGACATGTAGAAACATTCTTTTTATTGCCTTATCACTATTAATCGCTACTCAGTTGTCTTTTATATTACATGCTAGCAGTTAACGAATAGACAATACAAGGTTTATACAATATCTGCAACATCACTGAGATATTTCTAGAATTCAATAGATACTAGAAATATGGATGCAGACTATTCTAGAACCCATGATCGTGTATATGGATACAATTGCAGATGATTGCTTCATTATTAGCCCTTTAGTACAAATCGTAAGCGAGCAGCTTCTGAAAATGACGCCGTCTGCATAGTCCCTAATATTTGTGAAACGGGTCGATTCTATCAAGGTCGACACGATTCACATAAACCGCACCCTATGTCACACCGATCTGCTGTGTCAGTTTAAGTGAAAGCTACACGTATTCATGACGTCATCTAATTGTACAATCGGGAAAGTCACATTCCCCAAAATTTTATTAAGTTATCTTAACAATGCAGAACATCAAAATTAAATATCTTTATATTTGATATTATAGCGTAACTATTGTAAACCCAAGTTCATTATTAAATTGAGTCCTCGGAACTTTGAAATATTGTAAAACTTTTTCTGCTTTACTGCAGTATTTTAGGGGTCTGGGCATGTAAAACAGATTACAGCTCATGTTACAGTACATATAATTATTTACCTATCTGTGTTACTTGCTCTATACGTGTTACTTTGTCAACGACATTTGTTTTCGTCCAAATTCATGTTTTCCTTTTGGTAACAAAAATTTATGGACGTGCACCTAACAATTGATTAATTAGTAGACCAAATAGTAGCTAAGGTTTTGAAAAATCCCATATTCATGACACTTGAGGTTATATTAATTTCTCTGACAATGTTTTCTAACACCAAAGACTATCTCTTCACCGTAATGCACAACACTGCGAACAGTGTTACGTGATGTCGGACAATTGTATGAACAATGTCTAGAATGTTCTGTTGGTTTCTCAAAATATTCTTCTGCATCAGCGAAGAACGGCAAACACAAAAATTAGGCTAAAGACACTTCAGAAATCACAATACGATTTTCTGCTTCTATATTGAATGCCTCGATCGAAAGGTCCAGCGTTTGACCTCCAGATCGGGTAATACTAGATTTTGCTAACTTGAAGTTTCTAGTAGTGGCTTGCAGTCTTGGTTTCTGCCGAGCATATTGCAATAAGCTCACAAACTATTCCATGCTGGCACGTAGAATTTAACAGATGATTCGTATAAGTGTACTACTGTTTTCTGCCTACCCTTTCGCGGAATATAAACGCGAATATAAAACATAATAAGTCAATGCACTTTTTATGATTTTGTAATATAACCGAAACTTCCAGTACAACAGGTTCACTAGTAACGATTTGAAATGGAATTTCTAAATTTAGCATCGGTTTTTACAAATAGCCAATTGTTACACTTCGGTGTTGAAACAAGTACAACCGAGAAGAGTCTATTGTTTCGATGTACATCTTTAATCCGCTTTTGGCGCGGAGTGTACATACTCGAGGTATTTATTTTCACTTGGCGTTGTATAAACCACTTCCCGGTCTCGCATCCTTAAACGGTTGTTCAGTTCAATCCTAGCCGTTTCATGGTGTGAAATTAATTTGTTTGCTTAGTTCGATGCTTCCTCGATATTAGTCCAATGAATACTTCTATCGTGTACGTACGTTGTATTAACTTGTGTTAGCAGGTTTGTTTGTCCTTGCTATACTGCTACTTGAATATTAAGTTACGATGGCTTTTTCTTCAGAATGTCATCTGTTACAGTCGCCTAGTTATTCGAATAGCTTTGTGACATCAATTGCAGCCGTAACATAGCTTTAATTGTGGCGGTGCGGTACCAGCCCGTATTGTCCGCGACCTTGTGTCTAATGCCCGCCTAACAAATTATCTTGTCTGTCGGCCGCAAAATTGTGGCATTGTGCCTTTAACGGGATCAGCTTCTCTTCAACAAATGGCCATTTCAATGACAGTGTTTACATTGACGTTTATTAAAATCCCTTTCCTTTCTAACGTAACTTGGCATTAACGACTCCTAATGTTATATACTAATAACGTTATATATTATACTTCTCTGTCTACCTTTTCGGAGATTATGGGCTTGTGTATTATTTTAGTTTTACTTTGATACAAAGCTCTGGAGAAATTAATAGACTACACATAGATTATATACAAACAACAATTGATTTAAATAATCTAAAATTCCTCATTGCGTTTTTACTTACAGTTAAATGGTGTGGGTGAACAAATATTTTGCCCCATAAAGGTATTGGCATCATTTTTAGCCTCCACATTGGCATTAACTTGTGACTTATTCTGCAGGAGGTCTTTGAGGAGACTCTTTGTGGTCGGCGTTATCGTCGTCGATACTGAAACAGTCGGTGGTTCTGCTCCGAAAGTCATATGTGGAGTTGCTTGAAGAGATGTAACTTTTGCCGGTTCTGTATAGAAAATATTGATTTTACGAAACACCTGCCTTTAAAGAGTAACAATGTAGTTACATTGAAGTACTTTTGATTAACAAGTAACACAGTAGCTTAAAGTAGAAAACAAAAATATAACTTCTTATTGGTTCATTTGTGTATATGTAACAATTTGAACATTGAAAAATGAAAATACATATGTACCATTATTAAGCAAACTTTAAGAATTGTCTGTGTCGGGGCAAAGTATGAATACATTCCCCAACCTCGTGCCGGGATACAAGGTGTCGTAAGAGGCGACTAAATCCGGCGCTGTTAGATAGCAGCATGCCTAGGCACAGCTAAATGCCCTGTCTGCATATGACCAGCTTAGAAATTGTAAGAATCTTTGCTTTAAAAATCAGTCAAGCTGTTTAGGAGAAGTTCAACCACTAACACTGTGATAGGAGATTTTTATACATTAGAAAATTACATAAATACAAACATATCTTCGCACCAGGGCCCTCGAGGGGTAGGTAGGGAGCCCTGAGTGCCAAATCTCTGTATCCTTATAGACCTGCTGCTTCATTTATATTCAATAAAAGATTATATTGTACAAGTATACAAGTAGAAAGTGACTGGTAAAGTTTATAAGTAATGTGGGTAGCTGATATTTACTTACCATCTGTGAACAAAGTTCTGACAACACCAGTTGACCCAGATTTCACAGTTTTCATATCTGCAATTGGTGTGTAGACAAACTTTGACGACTCCTCGACAATATCTTGTCTTGGTTCCATTTTTATTTGTGGAGCTAGAAATAAATCACAATGTGTTTTACTTAATATGTGCAATGCCATTGGTGCTATAGGTTTTGTGGTTAGTGAATCTAACCATTGTTGTTCTATTGTAACAAAAAATTAGCATTGGTCATTTCTGCTATGATTGCATAATTATTGGTTGCCAATAATTGTTTATCACTGTACAATAAAAACAGCACAAGATTCATGTTACATCACCCCTGTAATTCCCAAAAAGGTAGGCAGCGGAGTGTAGTATCCTTGCACATTACACTGTGAACTGTGAACACTATAAAAAAGCGTTTCAAACGAAATCAAATGCAATTCCTTTGAAAACTCTGTCACATCTGTATGCAATTTAACATTTATAATTTTTATATTAAAGAATTTGTAAGCTAAAGAACGTTCATGACATTATGTTTATGTCCTACTATAGAATAGGGTGTGAGCCTATTACCATACACTGGGCACAAATTCAAACTTCATGCCACTATTAGAAATTTAAATTGAAAGAATCCAATAGTAGTTGCTTAACCCAGGGATCAAACCGAGCACCTCTTGAATGATAGTCACACTTGCACACCACTCAAACAACAAGGCAGTCAAGAGATGTCCTAGCACAAGATATGAAGATGCTCATAATATACTCACTGGGTGGTGTCTTAACTGGTTTTGGTATTTG
>DWDU01001963.1:0-13528 GCA_018245575.1 Jemadia suekentonmiller
GTGAAACGTGGGAGTGTTCTACACTCCTCTGCCTACCTCTTCGGGGATTACAGGCGTGATGTTACGTTTACGTTTACAATACAATCGTTATTTATATTACACAATACAATATATTCAGTTATATATGTTACACAATACAACGTACACAATATAACAGTGACATGTTACAAATTAATGGATAATTTACATCTTGTTTATATTGCTTGTATGAATATTATTATTTGTTCGTTGCAAATACATTGGTGATTAGGGCGCGATCTCATGATTGTTCCTGGATTATTCGTAGAACAATGAAAGGACAATAGGAGGTTTGGGAATAGTCGTACGAAAGCAGAATTACAGAATTACAATGAATTAAATATGAAGGATGATGTTTCAGTTCATGTATAACGTGAAAAATTTTGTTTATTGTGAACATGCAATTGTCATTTGATATTATATCATACATAGTTCACTAGCTTATCGAATCTCTTAAATTTTATCTATCTGTCTTAATTTGAACATTATGAACAACAGAACACGCAAGAAAACACCGTCGCGGGCTGTCGTCGATATTTTAAATTTCAACATAAATATAAATAAGTGTAGCAAAAAAATATCTCCAACTTATTCACGTTGCTATAAAACTAGTCCATTTAATGGCAGACCTGGACGGATTTTCTTGCGTTCTGCCATCATTATGTGCAACTCTGTGAGAAATGTAATCGACTTATTTGAGAGCTTTTTAAATGTTATCTGTTTAAATTATCTCTCGTCACATAAATTATTTAAGTCGGAGTTTTTAAATTATTACATCTTTTTTCAATTACATTTTAACCGTCGGGAGTTTTTGTGAAAATTCTTAATTTTGTTTTTTTTTGTAGTTAATTATATTGTAAGCAGAACACAAAACTACTTACAATTTATCAGTTCAAACCAAGGACGTATTAACAATAAATATCTATTAATATGTGGGTTTTTGAGTAATATTATAGGTCAGGTAATATTAATCCCACACACAACTATAAGTGACCCGCCTCAATGTCGTGCATGCTGTCTCGACCAAGTGTCAACTTAAAGTCAATGCTGTCAAGGTAAAGTTTGGTTAGATATCCACATTATCCTTTTCTCCTTACTATATCCTTGCTTTATTTCAACATCGTGTTGCCATTAGCGCTTAGGCTTTCTGCCGTTCATGCCGCTCTCATTCATCATTATCAGCCTGTTTGAGTCCACTGTTGGATGTCGGTATTTCCTAATGAGTGATGTCTCACCCTGTCTTCGGCTTAACGCATCTACCTTCTGGAGCCTTTTGGTTTTGTTACGTTAAAAATTCTGCTCGCTTTTCCGGACAGATACTTCCTCTGTAAAACCGTTTCGGTAATTCGAAGACTGCGTTTAACTATTCATAATGTTAATTTATGATAAGACTCTTTTCTCTATTAAGTTATACCTAACTTTTTGACCAAGTTAAAAGAGAGAATTGTGAATCAGATATCCCTTCATCCTCGTCCGAATGAATTTGCAATGTCTTGTGATAAGTTTGTTCGTAACTCAGTTCACAGTTCAGTTATAAAAGTACCTACCTACATAAGTTCGAACGAAATGTAATGTGCTGAATAAAAAAAGAACTTAAGGGTGTGTGCGTGCGTTGATATGCATGTCCAGGCTTCAGATCAGCTTATCTGTATACAGTTTATCACTGTGTAACATTTAGAGTCAGATTAACAACTATTAGTGCAAACTCTTGATCGTTTCTCCTACAACCTGTCTTCTTTAATCTCAATAAATAAATAATTATTATCACAATAATATACAAGAATTGCTTCACGAATCCACTTCGTTGATTCCAAATAAAGGAATTTAAGGTGTTATGTGCCCTACTCTAGTTTTGTAAAGTCGTTAATTAATTGTAATAATTAGGTACCTGTAATTATTAAGTTACATGCTATTTCATACAAGGTGAAGGTTAAATGAAAATGTGAAGACAGTGATGCGTTAAATTTTTGCCTTTTAAAAATACGAATACGAATTAAGAATAAAAATGATGTAAATATCATCAAATTTCCACAAAACGTTTTCAGTTTTGCTTGTTATCGTGTAACTCATTTAAATAATGAAGTCCTCGACGGCTTTATAAAAATAATAATATTGGTATGTACCTACTTATACATTGAGAATAAACTATATTTGTATTCTATTGCTTCATATTGTGTAAACTTATGTAAATATGCCTACCCTGTAAATATATGTCAACTACTTCAACTAGTTTAAATCCATGATTGCATGTAAAAACACAACATTCAGTGCTAAAATTTACATTGAATGAATTGATGAATTCATATTCACGCCACTCATACTTTGAATAGTATGACTGTCTTCATTGCTTGCTGTTCCTTAGAATTTTCTTAGATGCATGTTAGCAGAACCTACGGACTGCCTATATTGAATCATTTTGTAGCGCTCGCTTCGTTGCTATAATATTATCTGACGAAAAGCTTTCAGTCCATTAACGGCTTGCGGAGGTTGTGCTTTAGATTTCACAAAAGGTAATCCGTTTGGCTAACTCGCTCCTGTCTCCGTATATTTCTATACGAGTATGTCACTCATTTTAGCGAGATCTCCAATCCTCTTATTGAATCAGCACTAGAGAGCGGATTAAGAGGCTTTAGCGCCTTTCATAAAGCTTATTAACATTTGCCGAACCTTTTCGTTATGTTTTGGTTAACAGCGCGCTGAACTCAATGAACAAACTGAAGGAATATCAAGGATTTATTGAAAAATTCCATTTAACTGTGTGGAAAAAGCGATGGCTTAATACTGTGTAGTGGAAAGATAATAGAATAAACTTTTTCACGATACGTAGGAGCGAGCAAGATTTTGCACTTTAAATCCATTACTTACTTAAAACACTAACGACCCACAACTAAAGCCCGACCTGGGGTTTCTCGCTGAAACAGTAAAAGATATAATAAAAGATAACGTCAGTTTAATGCGAGCTGAGTTCATAACTAGCTGACAGATAATTGTTCACAGAAGCTTGTATCTGTAAGTAAATATTCGGCATTTAAGCCTATGTACTTGACTGCTTTTATTATTGTTATTAAAAGAATATTTAAACATAAGCAAAGGCTTTAAGATGCTCTAGCCAATATAACTACACAACGTAACTACGTAACTACAGATGAACGCTTAACTCGGAATTCTCCCATGTTCTGTCATTTCTGGTTCGAGTTTTGCGTGAGTGTTTATTAACAAGAAACTTATTGTAAACTCACATTTAGTTCGCCTGATCTTATGTATGGAGATGCATATACATAAGTGCAGCGTATCAGATACATGAAACAAAATATTATTCCCGGGCTATAATTTTAAATCATTTGTTCAAAAGCATTCGATTTCGCAACTGAACATTTGTTTTTTAAATAATTCGATAACAGTATAATGACATCAGCAATGAGATATTAATTTTGTCACGTCATTATAATAAAATCAGTGATGTGGTTATTAATTTGTCACGTCATTATAATAAAATCAGTGATGTGGTTATTAATTTGTCACGTCATTACAGTGACATCAGCGATGTGGTTATTAATTTTGGCACGTCATAATAATAACAATAACGAAGTGGTTATTATGTTTGGTAAGTCGCAACTAGTTTTCCAGGGTTTAATATCATTTTAAACTTCATTTAATTGGCAAAGTTTAATAAATTTTGAACGCAGTCAATTCTTTGAATAGATGACAGATGGTATTAGTTGCATATTTTCTCCAAAGTTTCCGTGCCTCTGAAGGTACTCGTAACTCAAACGATTGCACCCATGGCGGTCATTTTAATCGACGGTTTTCTCACAACTCTTCTTGCACACAGTTCGACCGCTAACTGGTACTTCTCCATCGTTTCACTGGGTAAATTTCTTGCTATTCAACATCCCTCAAATCATGAATTCTAAATAGAAAGAGCTATGTGCATTGTCTGTGATTGTACATGAGGATGGAACGAGAGCTGTTTTATGACCTGTGTGCAAGCATAAACTCAATGTTATTCAACGCTGTGTTGAGATCGACTATAATATTTCTCCGTGCGATACGTAAGCCGCAATGGATTTATCCGCAGCATCAACGGCGTTATACGTCGATATAGCGTTATAGACTTGCTACATTGTTTCGCACATAACAGCTTGCCAAAATTGTCACAGGTGTATCTGAGGTGGTTTACTAAAGGCTTATAGATAGATGGATGGATGGAATAATAAATATTTGAAAGTAATTAAATTAAAAAAAAACATAACAACACGCCCGCAATAACCGAAAGGGGCGATGGGAGTGCACTACGCTCTCATATTTCGCCAGTTATTTCCGCAAACTTAATTTTGTTTTTTGTTATTAACCAATACCGTGATTTAATCTGCAAGTGAACACTGAAATTTTATTTATTTTACAATAAGACTGACAGTTCGTAAAATTACATTTGCCCTGTAACGAAAGTTTCAGAACAATTCCAATATTGTGAATCGGCTAAGCTAATATTGTGTGATGTTACATTATACGCAACTGTATATAGAACTCTATTTTTAATTTTACAGACGAAATTTATCACAAGTGTTTGTTCGTTATTCTTATTTTTATTCCCATTCATCACTTTGATTATGTTTTTATAATATTGTTGACTTTATGTATCTAAATTTTCACTTTTCTTTTGACTAAACGAACTTTTCGTTCAGTTTTACAAACTAGTCACTAGCGGCACTCACAGCCTCAAGTTAATGATATTTATATGTACACATGTTCGTGTTTCTTATGAAATATATAAACTTGTTAATAAATACAAGTAAATTTTTCTATTTAGTAGCAGTGATAGACTAATGGCTTAAAATTTATTTTTCTACTTCGGAAGTTTTGCTTTTTCTCCTAAGGCGAACTTCTTCACAAAAAATATGCATTTTTAAATTAAACATCATTTACTGCAACAATGTAGGAAACCATCAAGAAGGAACTTGCACACTTTAGTATTCTCCTAAATGTTCTTTTACTCGTAGCTGTGTGAAGTAAATAAAACCTTTCTCATTTTTATAGGACACCTGTGTCCAACAGTCCAACGGTAGCCTTTTGGCTTTAAAACTACGAATCGGCATACAGAAGTGGCATATTGCGTTACAGTTGATGGGCTGTATTATGGAAACAAATATATTTAAGTAAACACGAGTCTATATTGGCATTGTACTGGTCTCAACTAAAAATCATAGTCGTAAAAATATTGAACTTAAAGGAACCTGCGTGTAATACGTAACGAAATGTCAATCTAACACTGAACACTTGGTCTTCGTAATATAGAAAAAGCATTAATATTATAATATCTGGTATAGAAATAGTTTAAAAGATTATTTGAGATCTATTTAAGGGGTACCTCACTGCGTACCCTTTAAGGGACCAGATGTGTTGATATAGTGAAAATAATATTTTTTATAATTGAAATGTTTAAAATTTTGTTATGGCAGTGCACTGACTCCTTGGCGCAAGCCCACAAGGAACTCCAGCTGACGGTGTTGGACGTGGACAAGCATAAGAAACTGTACTTTGACGAGGAGCACACCGCCCACGACGTCCGCGACAAAGCGAAAGACATCGAGGAGAAGTAAGTACCTACATACGCAATTTGTCTAAATTTTTCATTAGGAAATGTCCCGACCGTGACCTAAATGACGTCATATTAAACGTAAAATGTCAGTTACTATTTATATATCAACCGCATTCGTAGTGGATCAGTAGCATTTCGATAACAAAGCTTTTTAACTAAATACTAAAAGAAACCAGCATTATTTACAAAAGCCGTATGGACCATACAAGGATTGGCGTTGTATTTTATACTTTTATTTTAATTTTAATAAATACCACGAAGGCATAACAGCCTTAAGTCGTATTAAGAGATAACATATTTATGGATGTTATTTTATATTTCATACACGTACTCACACGTACGAGATTACTATATCGAATAAAAAAATAGTTAGATCATTCGTTTTCATTAAACAATTAGACAAAAATTCAACGGCTTACTAAAATTAAGATCTAAATCACTATGAACTAAGCCTGTCAATGTTAGATAAGTATTTAAAGTAACATCTTTAAATGGCACGTTTAAATGTACGTAAAATCAGCGGTTTTCCGCGGCCGTGATTTTGATAACGGGTCTGAATGAGGGAAGGAGGCTATATTGTAGTTATCTGTCATAAACGAGAGAGGTCGTCTCTGATGTCACTGTTTGAATCATTTCGAGTGTAAGCAACCGTTTAACATCGTACAGTTTGATAAGTAACAGAATTACCTAAACGCACGGAATACCTATTACCCGTTTTAATTTTAAATTCAGCTCCATGTATCGATGATTCAACACAAATGAATGCTACATCGAGGATGATATGTATTTTTCTGTTCGTGTGCTCCTTAAAATAGGTCTTGTAGCTGGAGATAACGTCATTTGGCTGGAAATACGATTTAGGTTTAATTGACACTAAGTTGGCAGCGGCAGACAGCGGAGTATCGAGGAGATTCACTTGCGTGGTATTAAAATGTCTTTATTTATAAAGTCTTACATTTATAAATCTCGTGACTATGTTAAGCGCCAGTGGACGCTACCATCGTTGCTGCCCGCTGTTACTTGTATATAGTGCACATTAAAGTTAAGAATATACAATTCTTTAGGTTGAAAAAGAAGAAAGGTTCGTTCTTCCAATCCATAACTTCGCTCCAAAAAAACAGTGCTAAAGTATCATCTCGTCGCGACCAACTAGAAGAAAAGTCCACCGGCGCCAGGAACGACTACCTCTTGAGTATCGCAGCTGCTAACGCCCACCAGGTAACTGCATTTTGATTTTATTTTACATCAATGATGAATATAATGTGTTGTATATAATATTTTAGTTATCTATTGTAACAGTAATAAACGTACTTTTTTATTCACAGAACCGATATTTTCTGGTTGAATTACAATCGTGTATGCAAAGCATGGAATCTTCTGTATACGAAAAGGTGTCTGAATTTCTCACTTTAATGGGTCGCACTGAGCTGCTCACTTGTTCGGCAACCCAGCACTCCTTCGGCAAGATAAGAGACCAAGCCCAGCAGCTCACTCGGGAGTACAATCTACAATGTGTTTATCTATACTACCCCGTGTTAAAGCAGCACATCCAGGTAAGTTAAAGTGATATTTTATACAGCGCATAAATAATAACGCGTAGTAATTATACTAGTACTTACAACTCGAGACTGGAACGTAGTTTCAGGTGAACTTCTAATGCAAACTAATACGACACGTTAACTAATGTTCCAATAAATATCGGACCAAGCTATACTGTACTTACTGAACACCTGCACTTAGTGTCCTAAATTACTAACTTCACCAGAACAGAACATTTAGTTGTTCTAAGCAAAGTAAGCTTGGGGCTTACTAGTACTTAAATGTATGCGTGGTCCGAAACCGCCTGCAAAATGCTTTGACTAGGAACGTTCAGTCGCGCTCCCATTCTGACGAAAGACACTCCTCTGCTTCCCGGTAGTTTTACCGTAATACATTTAACATGTCTTCTTCAAAGAAGAGTAAGAAACTTATAAGAAGTGATATTGTATTTGATGTAAGTTTATAATAATAATAACATATTGCTCGAAGTTTTGACCAAAGTTTTTAAGGATTCGCAAAGTTATTTTCTAGTAGTTTTCTCTATTAATGATAATTTATCCTACATTGAGTATACACAGAGAATTGAAATTAAAAGCGGAATTATAATTTTCGTAAATTTGGAAACAATATAATTGAGATAATCGAAAACTATATGATCGTTTATTTCTTTCAACAGTATGATTTCGAACCGTGCGACAACGACCCCGTGGATACTGTGACCATGGAGCACGAATCTGTATCCCAGACACTTGCACAAGAGGCGCGGCGCTGGGCAACGCGCGTTGTACGGGAGACCGCTTTAGTGAGAGACGCTACTAGAAAGCTACATCTTTACCAGGCAATGCGAGACGCTGGTCAAAAGGTGTTTAACTTATTTACTTCCTCGTTTAATTTGAACTACCAGTCAACATAATTGATCATACGGCTGTTAACACGGCAATACACCTGCAATTTAAGATGAATAATCGAATATAATTAGAGATTACCATTTGTGCATAATAAAATTACTTTTAGGTGGATCCAAATGATGCGAATGGTCCTGATCTTGAAGTCAAAATGGACGAATTGCGTTCTAACATTAGGAGATCGGAAACATCTAAAGCAAAATATGAGGCTCGGTTAGAATGCCTCAGGACAAGCGGCGCCCCCGTAGATGAATGGCTGAAGGAGGTGGATTTGTTAGCTGTTCAGGAAACTCTTCCACGCAGTAGCAGTTTGCTCAGTGTAAGGACAGACGCTTCGGGTGCCGCTGTAAGTAAAAATATTAAACAAAGTAATTTATTTTTGCCTGGCTATGCTCAAATTTTAAATCACAAATGTTTACCAGGACCAACCAAGTTCCGATTCGTTCTACGACAGTGACAATACTGAAGGGGAACCAGCTACTTCAGGCGTAGCAACAACTTCCGGGGGACACCAACGCACTACATCTGGATCGCAGAACGAAGATGAACACGATGAAGAAGTAGACGGTAAAATAAAGACTTTATTAAAGGTTGATTTGCCAATGCAACATGAAACTAATAATCCTTTACATATTTTAGCTGATTTGGAAGAGGAACGCATGCGTATCGAACAATTGACCGTGGGCTGGGACGATCCCACTCAAGTCAACTGGGGAGAAACAGAAACGGAAGAGACTCCCGCACCTGAAACAGCTGAACCACCAGCTGCCCCGTTGTTCAAGTGTACTGCGCTTTACTCATACACCGTAAGATTGATATACTATGTTACCCTTGTTTTTTTATGCTTGTATTTTAATCGTTACACTACTTTTCGCGTGGAACCAAAATGTGCGTGCCGATCTAGCACACATTTCTTTATTATAATTATGTTCGTTTCGATCTCAAGGTGCGGTTTCGATCTCAAGGTGCTCAATCTAAATGTGCTCGATACCGTGCAGTAGTGATTTATACTTATTCTAAATTTTGATAATTATTACGATAAAAATTGACATTGAGATTTTATGTACATATTTCACTACTTCGTTGGTCGTGTTGGTTGCAAGCGACATTACCGATCTAGAGTTCTTGAGTGTCGATCGCGAGTCGATCCTTCTTGGATTTTTCCAATTTGGATTTTCTTGTGTATGATTGTTTCTTGTCGATTTGTATGGCAATGGCTCCTCCGCAATCCTCATCGAGGATTACAAGCGTGGCGTTACGTTTTTAAATTTTGAATTTTTTTTACTGATTACATAATAATTATTATTATTATTGTAAAGCTGATATAAATGTCTATATATTTATTTATATTAACCTGTATTTGAAATGCTAATATGTAATGCGATTTGATTCAATCATTCATGTCACAAAGTAGGTATAGCTTCTTACGTGGGTACATTCGGTAACCACGTTTTCTAACATGCGTTTTATTTTTGTAACAGGCGCAAAATCCCGATGAACTCTCGATCATTGAGAATGAACAGCTGGAAGTAGTCGGCGAGGGCGACGGCGACGGCTGGCTTCGCGCTCGCAACTATCGCGGAGAAGAAGGATACGTCCCACACAATTATCTAGATGTCGATCGTGAACAGGTGCTGCCCTGCGTACGTTACACGATTACGTCACATCATAAAGAGTTCAATCAAATTATGGAGAATTTTAATTTTTCTAGGCATCAAGTGCTCCAGGTCTTGTGACTCAAATATCATTCTCATCAGTGGATTATACCGTGGAAGGAGAGGACGCTGAAGTTGTGCAGTCACCTGATCAAATTTCTGTGATTTCGGCACCAGTTGTCAAACAGGATGAGTCAAGGGCCGAAGAACCCGCGAAGGTTGAAGCCACTCCTCAAGCTCCGCAGGAACAACTGCCGACCCTCGGATATTGCTTTGCTCTATATGACTACGATGCAGAAGCTTCTGATGAACTCAGCCTGGAAGAAGGACAGGTAGAAATTAAAATATTGTAAGGCCTCTTATTTATGCGGATTATTTTTATGCGATTTTGAAGTTGTGCGGTTTGTAATTCAAGAAAGTCTTCAACTTTGCAGTAAATTAGAAAATCATTTTCTTATAAGTTACCCCAATTTTGAACAACCCTTTAAATTACAACATGAGCTGCAGAACTGCATGTCTGGATATCGTGAGCAACATAAAAATTTAGTAGAATTATCATCGCAAGGTTTAATTAGTTAATAAAATTGTCAGAAAAGAAAGAGCTGCACACAACGAGAATGAAGTTTGTGAAAATCCATCGCCTTTACCGCAAATATCTATTGCAGACAGTCTCTTCTGATGACGACGCTGATTCGGAACCACTTCGCAAACGGAGCAAACCATTACCAAATTGAGTTAATGATTACAAAATGTAAAACTAGTATATTACTTTTCAATAAAATAAAATGAATTAAGTTTGAATACAAGTTAATTTCAAGCTTTTACATAAATTTCTTTCATACTTTCGCAGTAATTACTTAAGAAAGACTTTTTCTTTTAATATCTACTAACTTTTTTACGCGGTTTTAAGTTAATTTTAACTGTTTTTTTTTATTTTATGCGATTTTAGAAAGAGTAGAATTTTTTCAAAGCAAGTAAAGACTTTTTAATGCACCGCACAAACGAGACCTTACAGTATATATAAAATTAAAATTTACTTTATTTTTGATTGTCTGTATGTAATAAACGACCTGTTATTAATGCAGATCATTCGCATTGTGTCCCGGGATGCTCACGGTGTTGATGACGGATGGTGGCGCGGTGAAGCTAATGGAGTTATCGGTAACTTCCCATCGCTTATTATAGAAGAATGTGACGAGGTAAGCTATGTGTAAAATATAATAATTCTTTATCCTACACAGCTAGACGTTTTGATATGATTGTAACTACGACGTTTCTTTGTGTTTTGGTTTAATAGTATTTTCTGGTTACTGTAGAACGGAGAACCTTTAAGCGGCGGAGATGACTGGACACCTCTCAGCTCCGCGCCGCCTGTTTTCGCGACGCCTCCTACATCTCCTCCGGGCACAAGTTTCGACGATGAAAGTAAGATCAATCTCTTATTCCTTCTTCTTTTCTCTTTCCCTCTATTCCTGTGCACTAGCCTATCGCACCTGGACAACTTTCTTTTTTAACTAACAACATCTGTGAATATTCGTTTTAACATAACAGTAAATAATGTGAAGCTAAAATAAAGGTAGGCCTTATTTTATCGTATATCAGATTCAAAATGTGTTTTTAATTTCCTGAGCTATCTGAGATTAAAATTACTCTTGTAAAGTTGTCCTCGTTCGAATACAAAAAAAACTGGTTTGCAGCTCAGTTTACGTATATTTTGTATTGTATGTACGTATCTAGGTATTAATAGTGGGCATACGGTGTACGTGCAGTTTTACATGCAATAGATAGCTTTTGGCTGGTTGGGTAAATTGTTGTGGTTTTGGTTCCCAATTGGCATGGTATTTAATGGACCATCTCAATTTCATTGAATGGCACGTTTCGAACATTAATAGAGAAATAATAGGTTTATGATTTCTCCGTTAAGTATAATCATGGGTCCATCTCATATCGTCATTAATGCATGTAGTTTTTGCACGCTCATATATTATAGAGTCTTATGAAAGAGATTAGAGATAAAATTATACCATTGAATCCTAATTACGAACACTTCCTTAATGTTTTTAAGTCAATATTGCGTAATGATAAGCTAACGCAAATAAAAGTTTAGGGTCCTACAAATCTTGGGCGCTCAATAGGTATTTTTAACATAATTTTCGAAAATCGGTCTTCTATTCAGAAACAATATTCTTATGTACTCTAATGTTACTGTGTATTCTTGGTTCCAAACTTCCAGCATTCTATGATCACTTCTGCACATCTTCTGACTTTCGAGTGTCTGATTTCTTTATTGGTCTCAATGTCAACAATTTTTTTTTAAATTTTAACAAGTTTGTTTGCAAAAACTTCTAACACGGCTTATAAAAAATTTACCTTTGGCGCTTTTCAGTGGACTTGAATTTATTGTATTTAATGGTTCTTACGTTGACATGGACACAAATTGTAAGGGCTTCATCTTGTGCATTTGCAATACGGGTGTACTGAAAAGCGCATTGTATTAGCTGTAACATTCGGTACTATCCTTGGTTGAAACATTTGTTGCCCTCGGACGCTGCTAGTGATCGTGGGTGAGAACAACAATACTAAGAGCGCCGCTCCACCGCTCGCCCCGCCCCCGCCGCCGCCCGTCCACCTCGGCGACTCCATGGACAGTCAACCAGACTTCAGCTTTAATTTAGAGCTAAGTAGGAACCAACACGAGCAATACGACACACAGTTTGTCGAACAACCGCAGCCGGTTGCTCCCAGTGTCACCATCGTTGGTAAGTTCAGTTCCAACTTGTTTTTCACCTTTAGTGCCTCCTAATTATTGCAGATAATAGTAGGAAATATTCTATAACTTAAAAGGAATGAATGGTAATTACTATATAACAACAATCAATTAACAATTTTCTACTCGAAACATAGGATGATGAAATAAAAAATTACAGAGCATTATGTCGAGCAATCTTCCGATTACCGATTAAGAAACTGATACAGTTCTATTACAACTTAGTTTCTTTAACGATCGGGTAATTACCGTTGTTGATGGACATGACTACTTAAATGAATGCAAGTGCAGGTTAGGGGAACGGTCGATTTCCTAGAAATAGAAAATACTTTATATGAAAATTGTTTATCATCTATAATTTACAGTCACTGGAAAATGGATGTTAGAACATTTCGTGGGACACTGTAGTTATAAGCTCTTTTTGAATTACGAGACCTTAGTAAATTAACTAACTGTTGAACAATTAATAAAAAAAAACACCGGGGACTATTAATTAGATAGAATATAATTTAATTAACTTTAAAAACCTTTTATTGTGACATTATACATAGCAACATGATGATGGTCCTTCATTTCAAACTATTACTATTTATTTATTTTACTATTATATTATCCAATACATTCAAATGTAGATAATATGCACTGTAATTCAAATCAATGTACGTACAATCCGTATTAATGTTTTAATTTTTTTTTGAAATTTTTTCCACGCATCAGTCGATGAAGTTGCCGGTGATAATTTTTCGGACGAGGTTTGGTTTGAAACGATTAACTTTTGTACCTGCCTTAGGTCGCTATTGTTTGTGCTTCGTATATACTCTATATAGGTCGGTGTGCTTGGCGTCATTGATTTCAGTATGCTTTATTGCCATATTTTTATCTTTCAGTTTCAGCATTATTCAATAAAATAGTTCATCTCACATTACATACAGATAAAGAAGCTATTAACGGCGTGTATTAATGTGTCTAACTCTTACCTAGAAATGTACTAGATACTACGTAATGTACAATACTCATGTTGAGGTGTTACGCTGTAAAATGCTTT
>DWDU01001964.1:0-13527 GCA_018245575.1 Jemadia suekentonmiller
TGCCCGACCCGGGAATCGAACCCAGGACCTCCCGATCGGCAGTCGCACTTGCAACCAACACGACCAACGAGGCGAGCTTATTTATATACATAGTTATAATCTGCATTGACCTTTAAAATATCTTGATCACTTCACCAAAATGTCACTGTTATCACAAAGACTATACAACATGCATCTGAATATAAGTAATATCAGATAAATACATCTAGATAGCAGCCTGTAATTTTTACAGTTTCATTCAAATTACATAATAAGAAGAATAAAATACTCAGAAAATAGTGAATGCTTACAAACTTTTTATTGCTACAGTAAATTTCCAAATTAATATATAATTCTTGGGTATACATACACTTAATGTTTGTTATAAGCAATCATTAGGTACTATTATGTGGAAGCACTAGTATTTGTGATGTTTGGGTATAAAAATTCTATGAAATGCATATTTAAATGTATATATGAAGTTTATAAGCCATCTGGTTACCATAACACATGCTTTCTTGATGTTTACTTTGGAATCAGATGGCCACGTGTGGAGGTGTTTCAAAGATATTATTAAAGATATATACAGTGAAATAGAGTATACATAGTAGTATGGTAACAACTGTGAGATACCTGATTTGTCTGCTGTACATATGTTCAGTCATCTCGGCTTCAGCAGCTGCAGTCAATATAGCTGCGTAAAGTATAGGAGAGTCCTGCAGGGAAATTGGAGGTGGTGGAGACAGACACTGTGGCCGAACCCCTTGGTAGAAAGACACACGTACTTTGGAACGCTCCAATCTGTAAAATGTTAATTCATATTTAATTTACTGCATAAAGAATAATTTTGCATGAACTGAGCCTGATTATTACAATAAAAATTGTAGTAAAACAAAATATTCATGTATCCACGACATAAAACGCTGGTTGCATACATGAAAACAAATTCATGTAAAAAAAAACAAAACACAAATTATAATACAGTACATTACTACAAACAGTGAACTACAGTGGCATACAGGCATAAAATTTGTGTGTAATTCAATAACAGCTACTGTTCTTTTATTAGAAGATGACTACATTCAACACCCACATGTTTATTAACTTCAATAAAAACATCATATCTCCTTGCGCTGGCAACCTTGTTTTAAAGTCTCATTAATTTTATATTGCCATAAGAGGTTCTGATGTAGATGGTATAATAATTTTTGTAAGTATGTACATCCAAATCAAACCAGACTGACTATCTGAATCATCACTCGCATCTCATCATTATACTAATGTGATACCTAATGTGCATTGGGATGCAAAAATAGAAATAACTTTAGTAAAGTGATTAGACAAGTGATCAATTAGACCTTTTAATGCATAGCTTTTATTGACACCAGCTTAAGACCTATCAAAGTATTTGTAAATTGTCTTAAAGGAGAAAGCTGTGTAAATAAAAAATTACAACACAAAGAAATACAGTTGAAAAGATAAAAATTTGCAACATAAAAATCAATAAAACAGGTGCTATTACCACTCTTTGATGTAAATAATATCATGAATTTATTGACTAAGCATTTTCATTTTTATATTTTACCTGTATTGATAAAGTAATTATTAATAGAACATTAAAGAGTGGCTAATGATTTATTGTACACTTTATTATGTTTACGATGATATGACAAATTTGGTGCGATATTCAATTAAAGGCAAGAGCAGGCTAAGCGATGCGGCCGGCGCGGCCCCGTGACAAGGCTCAGGGCGGGTCTTTCATTATTATGTATAGCCAGTGAGTGACATTATAAATAGAGCTTTAAAATCGTTTGCCAATGCATATTTACTACATATAGATACGTGGTGACCAGCGACCTTGTTCTCACGAGTTGTGGATGGAACTGAAAGTCGTTTTATGTTTATAATTCGGTCCTAGTGACGTCATGCTGGCCGAATTCGCTATACAATAAAATTCGCAAATATCCTATAGTAAACGATGCGGGCAATAGTGCTAAATATTGATCTTACAATAAAATTGTAAATTTTTGTATTTTAATATCCCCAATATATCTAAATTAAAAAAACAGACCTGGAATTAATCGGCGTGTTAACACCCAGTGCGCAGCACAACAAGAATGACGTAAACAGCGTAAATAACATACCTCACAATTGTCCACAATAACACCCGTAGGTAATCACAGACTGATGCGATTCACGATTTAATTATCACTATTTTATTGTAAGAATAGTTAATTATTGTGTGAATCAAAAACATGAGCGCTGTTTGCACTGTAGGGCTTGGTCGGTTCGACGCTTCGCGACTACAGTCTATAGAAGTGTTTCCACAGAGTTCACAACATCGATCTCGGAAGTCGCAGTCGCTCGCGGCCGTGGCGAGTGGAGCGGTGCGGAGCGGGTGGAGTACACACGCAGCGCTAGTCGAATCATAGTGTAGTGAATACTTTCTTTACTCATGGCTCATGGATACGATTTATAACTCGATGGACACAAATCGTTATCGCTATCTCATTTTTTGATATCCTACTTTTAAAATTCTGAACAAATTGTAATGTAGATAATTTCTAAATATCGTTTATATTCTTTTATCAGATGAATTTAAATAAATTGAACAATAAAACATTAATTATAAAATGATTATTAAATATTTAATTACGTCCTAATGAAGATTTTTTCAGAAGATACATTTTAAATAGGTTGTTCACACACATCAAAAAGAAATAATTATGTGAACAACATACTTTTATAGTTGTTAGTAACTCTTGTTATTTAATTTTGCAATATACCTAAAGAGTAGCTATTGTACTTTCAATGTAACGTCTATTTTTATTCCGTTTGATAAAAAAAACCTCACCTCAGCAGTCACAAGATATTCTTTGTTAATGCTTCTTGGTATCTTAAACACTATTTATTAAACATCTCTTGAAATATTGCAACTGGAATTATTGGACCAAAGAAGTAGCGAGCGCTTCCCTCAACTATAGTAATACTTAGGGGATCATTCATAACTAGATACGACGTTACGTAAAGTAATATAGAAAAGGGGAGTTGCTCTCCGCTCTCTTTAATGACAACTAGAGGTAGGGGACCTTATTTTTGCCTTTCTCTTGTACTTTTATCAGAAGAGGAGAATGTACGTACCGTAGATTTGTTTTATTTTCATTAACAATTATAAGAAAATATTTTATAGACAACGTTTCAGTTTCAACATTTGCACATGTTCTGGTTAGGCTGGTTAGGATACTAATTGATTGAGATGCACGCCACAAGTTTTGGTTTCTCATTCCAAATATATGTTATAAGTATATGACCTTGACAATTTATATTTATATATAAGCGGAATAATGTAGACTAGGTATATCTATCTAAAATTTGTATACATAATATGTAATACCTGCACATACGACATGGACATTGGTTGTTATTGCACTGTATTAATATTTTTCTTTATTGATTACCTCGTGACTATGTACGTCATTGCAAAACGTGCTTTGGCGTTTCGTTCTACCACATTCGTTCTATATAATGGTTTTACCAGTATTAGTTATCTACCAGTTACCTATCTAACGAATGTCATTTTTTGAACATTCGCTAATGCGAATACTTGCTACAAACATTCGTAAATGTGAGTGCGAACATTCAGTTTTTGTAATAAATTTCATGGAAGAATTTGTTTTTGTTTCTTTACATTACATTATATATTTTTGTCTTATGAGTTCTACTGAAAATTTAAATGTTAAGCTTCATTGCTTCAAGTAAAGTAAATAAATAAATAATACCAAATGATAAAGTGAACATTGATCATTTGACTACAAGGTTAAATTATTTTTACTCGCATTAAAAAACATAAGGAATGCTTTTAACTTTATTAAAAGAAAAGATTTGATAAAAAGATTTTGATTTTATTAACTTTTTTTATGATATACATATTCGCATTCGCAAAATTTCTGCGAATATACAAAAATTTGCGAATATTCGTCATCACTATTATCTGCAATGCTACATTGTGTGTGTTATAATTTAGAATTACTTTAATTTTTTTTATAGAGATGTACGTTTTATTAATTTATTATTTTATCATTATCAATGAATAAAGATACTTAAAAGTTTAATCATATTCATATCATAAAACTTATAAAAGTTTTCCTTTACCGTTTAGAAAATAAAAATAATAAACAATATAATGAAGTATTGGGTACACTGAACCAAAAGTGATGATAAGATACAATGTTATGAAATATTATACATGACAAGATAAGAAATAAAGTAACACCGAAAGAATGGCGAACGGTTACATATAATTTTTCTTAAAGTTTGTGTTGAATGTGTAACAATCAAATTCCACAGTGCGGACATCCATTGGAACGTTGAGTTCTAACCGTGATAGTTGCAAATCCGTTATATAGTTTTATTAGTTGTAATTTCAAAGAAGGTTTACTGAACTTATCCTATTTAAGAAAATATATGTGATAAAAAATAACGTAATAGTAGTTACGAGTAAATCATCAAGTTAGATATTTCACGTTTATGAGGCCATATTTTTGTTTAACTTTGTAATGTTGGGTAAAATTCATTCTCCTTGATATAGTTTGCACTAAATGTAAAGAACATTGCTTATACTCGTCTATTTATTTATACTGAGTTACAAGGACAACAATCAGATGTTACTATAGGGCTATTTTTAAACTAATCAATAACGTTTCACGTTCATTCTCTCGTCTTATTTCCAGAATTTTCGTTATCCGAACGCTATGTAGGTACTTTAAATCTCTTACCTACGTAGTTGTTTGTACTTAAGATGCAATGTAATATTTAGATATCATATCCCTTTGAATATATTGAGATCATGATTTAGGTAATAATTTGTTATCTATGTAGGTATGTACTTATGTTTATGTTGCTAGATATTCGTATATCACACAAGCAAAGAGATTCCATTAAATTTGTGATGAAAAAAACAAATACTTTTTGTTGTTTGGTTGAAAATTTACTTATTGGGATGCAATAGGTAAATGGAAAGTTGAAGGATAAGTGCAGTATAGCGTGCAGTCGTCGTTTCATCCAGCACGGGACGAGTTTTAGCGGAAATTAGATTTTTCGCAGAACGCTCGCAATGACCTTCGCAACCCCAATTAACTGGGGCCTGTTCCCCTCACAATTGCGGTTGCGTCGTTACCCATTGCTCGATCCGAACCCCGCACGACTCCGCTGATCGATTAATGAACGCCGTAGTCACATAACCATGTCACTTCTACCAATGACTTATATACCTTGAACATTCTATATATTATCTGTACAATAATTGAAATTTACATTTACAGTATTTAAAACCACTGATGAACAAAGAAGCACGACAGAGATCTGCCGTGCCTTATAGATGTAAGGATAGAGATATTCGGTACACTGTACTCTCTGCCTGTCCTATAACGGCCTTCGTGTGAAGACCTGCACGTATTTATTTTTTTATAACTGATAGACATTTAAACTTGGCATTTTACAGAATGCCGGATTGTACGTATGTACGGTGACATGTAAATTGATAACAACATTTACGACTTACAGCGAAGCGTTTCGGACAGCGTAGTATTACAAAGAGAAGTGTTATTTAACAACATTCTCCTTGTGTGCGTATACCGATTAGCTCTTGGATATGCGGCAATCAAAATAGCATGTTAATATTATTCTCAACGATTTTATGTTCAGATTTAATTGTGCTTTAATATACCAATAAATTAATATCTGGATTATTGAATGAATTATAATCATCATTAATTACTTGGACGAACGAGATTTGCTCGGGCGAAGAAACCATGGAGATAATTATTTTCTCCATACATAACAAAACCGAATGTACTTCTTTTTGTTGTTGTTTATTTTACTATATTTCGTAGACGCACGTATAACGTTAGTTTTCATTGTGAGAAAATTTGAAAATATGTATTTATCCCAAACATGCGAATTAACTAGATCGATCTCTCACCTTTGCAATACCCCATATGTATTGAACATTTCAATGTAATCCTTACAGCCGTTTTAGAGAACGTCATCACAAACATTGTTTGGTCAATAACTTCAATAGGACAAATGAAGTAAAAATACGTACGTAAGTCAAAAATCATAAATCATAAGATAAATCACAAGAAAAGTTTTTAAAAAGTCTAGCGATAATGTAAATAACAAATGATGTAATATAAATGAAATTTAAGATTTCGCAACGTCGCAATCAACTCTGAAAATAATAAAAACATGCACATGTCATAAGTTTAACTTACTCGGCCTCCAGGGGCGTGTACGGGAATGCGGTCTCCTTGACTTTCGGGGGCGGACTGGTTTCCGGTTCCTCTTGAAGAGGGCTCTCGTAGATTAAGGTCTCCACCATAGATCCTTTGGAACTGCCGAAGGATACCCTGTGCAAATTACACGACATTATTGACTAATATCGGCAATGTTACCATATACCCTGGTTGAATAAAAAAATATAATGAACTATTAAACTATCTCCTATTATAAAAAAATTCAGTAATCCAAATGTACATATCCGCATTTGGATGGATCATAGATTTTTTTAGAACGCCATTAATTATTTTATTTTTAATTACAACACATTCATGGATTTACACTACTTATAATATACATTACATTTACCAATACCATAATACCAACGTTGTTTGTAGGTTAATAAATAACAATAAATACTAATATTAAGTACTAATATTCTATATAAACACAGTTGGAGGCTATTTTAAGTGAAATGCTAATTTATTAGTTAAAAATCCTAGGTATTGTTAATCGGATGACTTAGGTCAGTACTGGAAACTCGGCAATTTCTTCACAAACCGAACTTAATCCATTTTATAGCTATTAGAAATTTTACACTAATCGTATAAGGTATGTGTGTGCCTTCAAACGTTTCACGTATTATCATCGTCTGCTTTTATAAAATATTAGCACTTCGGGCCGCTCATAAAAGATAAAACTTAAAGACTAGAAAACTACGAGTATGTATTAACTACGCCCCTATCTAAACTGCTACAGTACACTGTGATAGGATACAAATTGAGGAATTTCATGCGAACTTTGAATAAAAATTAATAAAAAGTGTGTAAATGAAAATGTAAAAGGAAACTAAAATGAGTTAAGTATTGAAATGTATGACTCTCAGTATTACTAGTAGTGTGGTGCGATGTGTGGATTACACAGCTATAAAATTACAGTTTTGTGGTGAAAGATTTTAATATAAAAATGTCATAGAATAAATATGAACAATTAACACATTTATGTCAAACATGGGACTCAGTGCGCCTCTTCGGAAAAGCTAATGTCTACCAGTTGGTTGACGCAGCCTAACAAGAAAGACAATTTAACAGTTAATTTTCTTTTTCAACATAGTTTCGATGTCATTACAGTTAAAAACGGATGCGTGGGAATAGTAGTTTTTACATGAAACTTATACAAGTTTTTATAGAATGTTAAAGAAAGATCTGCAGAGTGGTTAGTGGAGTAGAACTTAAACTATTTACATTTTGTAAACTTTTTTAGTAGTATGTTCTTGGGCTGTGCAATTGATTTGGAAAGTACAATTAATTTCCGTAGGCCCAAATCTTGCAAATATAATGATTTGAAAGTTACTTAGTTCAGTTTAGTTGATATTTTATTCTACATCAAACATTACATAAACCGGTTGTAACGGACCAGTTGGATAAAACGATAATTTCATAGATAAAACACATATTATGTATGCTAATTAAATTCTATGGACATAACATATTTTCTAGCACTTTCATCGTTTATTCCTTTATTCATATTAATGATTTATCTTAAAGTAGACAAAAAGGAAAAATGATAATAAAAAGATTTAAAAGGCTAAAAGACAAATCCACTCTTAAAAATACTTATTTGCTAGGTCTCGAAATGTCATTATTGACACTCGTATAAATGTATTTGAATTGAAAATAGCATTCTGATTTTAGGAAGGTTGTCGTTTATGTCGTTCGGTGACTCATAAAATACGGTACCTATTATTGAGTTTTTATTACACTGATCTCAATATTAACCCACGGAATTCGCCGCGCTCAATTTACTATTATTATAGATTCTTTGACCCTTCGCAAACAAATCTTGCGTCCATAGCTACGCATACGGCGCTGATACTGGACTTTCTAATCGGCCAGCTTGCGACCTTTTAAGGTAACGAATTGGTCACGTAAACTTTTACACTTATTATACTTCCGTATAGGCGACTCGCTGCTTGGCATTCTTTGAGACACCTGGCCGACTTTAAGCATAACTGGCACTGAATCCATTGTGCCCGAGTTAGCGTATTATTATTGCATACATAAGACGATGGTAAGTACGTTATAGACGCACACTTGTAAAGTTACTAATAAAAAAAACTTCCAGCAGTTTTTTTCTTTATATCCGAGCGTTGTGAAGGAATTACACTAAAATGATTGGTTGATATGAGAAGATGAATTTGGTGCAATTATTTAAAAGGATCACCCACTTCATTAGTCATGTATTATCACGAAACCAATTCATCTCTAATTTAAAAAGCGAACCGATGATTTCTGATTGGTGTTTAACTAGTTGTACGATAAAATCAATTGTTTTATCTTGCTTAAGAATTATGGCGAAGGATATAGGCGTTCCTAAATATGATCCCAACACTGAAGCGTTCCAAATGCGTGCGCAGTGGAAAAAAGTTGATATATGCCGGAAGCGATGGTTCGACAGATGGAGTTGGTTACTCGATGAGAGAAGGTAATTGTTCTTATTTTTGTAACACAATGTGGTTTCTTGTTCTTGTTGTCAAATTGTTTCCTTGTTTGAAAACCCGCATAACCCGATGTATTCGGGATTGAATGTATTGTATTTGATTCCGTTGAATGTTTAGTTTATAACTCTAAGCTTTCCTATGATACTATGATGATGATTATATATTTGATATTTAAATGATTCCACTTTACGAAGCCGTTACATATAAATTCATATGACACATCCCAATGTTATTCAATGTGTTAAAAAGTCGTTATAACCTTAAGGCATTTGAATTGTTAATTGACTGTACATTTGTACTAAGTAGTTAGTAATTATTTATTTCACAATATTTAAAGTATTACGTAGTATTTTGATCGCACTACCCAACAGCTCATTTTGTCACACGCCAATTGTCGTTTAATTTTACTAAACGTGAAAGATTACATTTTAAATAAAATGTCCTTATACTTTCACTTCTATTTGTCTACCTATTGATTAAGAGGTTTATTATTCGAGTTTATTAGTATTCATTTGAGGACTGTAAGTGTAAACAAATGATGTATCATTCCATTATACTTTGTAACATCATATAAAACTATTACGTCAAAGTGAACATACTTTGTAACTTTTGACATATGTAAATATTGATCGCGAAACCTAGTTAGATAGATTATAAATAATAGGTGCACAAGTAGCGAAAACGAAAAATGCTTGTTCCGTGTTACTCGTACCTAAGTCCTAGTTAATGTCGTAAGCGAATTACATAGAGTGTGTTTAAGCAATGTTTTCTCTTTTCTCTTGCTAATACTGGATAATCCATGGCCAGCCAATACAGTAGTATGAATATTACAATGCACATTAAACGCGATATTTACTGAGAACACGTTGAAACCGTTCTTAGAGATAATCTAAAACTCAAATGAAGTCTGCATCCATGATCCAACTAACAAATAAACTCCATGTTCTCGCACATGCAAATATAGCTAATGAACGCTTAAATAGACATAGATCACTGCATAGACTGAGATAGAACTAACGCAATGCGCGAGTATTTATATATTTAAACGTGATAAGAAAGTTGGTAGTGGCCTTTACATTTACTTGGGTAGTGTTACAAAAATACACATTCAAATTTAACTCGCATAAAGAAAACATATTAACCCATTAAATAGGTCGCGTTACTGAGAAAATACGTCACGCGTACTTTGTATTCACTCGCAGGCAAGCGCTGCTCGAGTCGGAAGCTATACGCCAAGAAACCGCCGATGCTCTTCCACACGGTATGATCAAATTGGAAACCACGAAAACATTAAAGCCAGTGCCTATTACGTCCACGGGCGTTATCGGATGGCTAGCTGCCAAGTTCGTAATCACTTTTTTGCTCTATCAATATTGTTACAGACGGCGGTAAATCAAATTCTTCAATGCTTGCAATATGTATTAGCCGTCCAAAACGCCATTCCAAAGGGTTAGTTCCGGTTGGGATTTTTCAAAGTAGACCACGCGGTCTAGCGACCGACTGTACGGATGTGCTGTCTATAAGCTTTTGCCAGCAATATAAAAATGTCAAAGCAGTTCTTTTTACTGCGCTACAAGATGGCATCTTGCAAGTCTCTTCAGTAATCCACCTGGGTACACTGTACTCTTTACTTCGCTCTGAGGATTAGCTGTACCTACATACAGGACTACCTATGCCGAAATGTTAAAAAATTATGCTGAATGTTACATACCTACGTTCGAAAAGTAATATAAAAGTTTAAAGTGACGGATCAAGTGTTATGAACTTGTAAAACTAATTTTGTTTTTAAAAAGGAAATAACAAAGTAAAATGGTCATATTTATGCCCATTTTACTTTATAATTTTTTTGTGTACATAAATAAATTTAAAAAAAATATAATATTTCGTATTACGCCCAGAGAAGCGGGCGGAACCTGTTAGTTTGTACTAAGAATATAATACTAACATACATTAAATCTGTACCTGAATTATGATTGAAGGTGGTTGCTTATGTATTTTGAAAAATATAGTTTCTGACATTCAGGTCTGTATGGTTGTTCGCACATTACGTGAAAACGAGGACCCGATTTCAATAAAATTTATGTAACTTGTTATCGTGGTCAAGACATATTTCATTATTTATGGCGGGAGATAGCCCTTAGAGATACCCCACATAGATATGAATAGCCGCCTACGGGAGCACGAGCGAAGTCGCAGCCAACAACTATGTAGTTATTTTTTTATTAAACTAATTTGCAAGAAGACGTTCTGGGTATAATCTCTCACGAATCTAAATCTATCTCAAATTGAAAATCTGATAAAACGTAATTTGAAAGAAATTGTTTTAGAATTGTAAGTAACAAGTTTTTTACAATTAAATCAAGTTTATTTATATTAGTACATAAATTGAGCAGCTAAAAACGTATTTAAAAAGTATTTTTTTCTCTTTTAGACCAGATAGTCAATTAGAAATTTACACTTCGTGGCAGTCGAAGATTCCACTGAGACTACCTGATGCGTGGGACGACAAAGATTATATCAAATGATAAAAGTAACACTTTTCGAAAATTATTGTAATTAAAACATCTCAATTTATTCAAAAGATCAAAACATTCATGTGCATTTTATTAATACATTTCAATATTGTTTTACAATTAACATAAATATTTTGTTCACGAATACAATTACTTGCTTTTTCATAATATCATTGTGTTTATTATGTCTTATATTAAAAAAAAATTAAAAAAATATTCTGATCAATAGAATAAACCTTAATACTTATATTAATTACTATATTAAAGCAAAGAATTGTACGCAAACTGGATCGAGATGTTAAATAATATGCCACGTGTTAATAGTGTGAATATCTCTAACAATTAACGCCTATTAAACAAAAGACAAGATAAAAATATTGCAATTAGAAATCAATGAGAGAACGTTCTAATACGCAAATGAGGTACCGCGATGAGTTTAGCCAAGGACATTAAGACATGCTAATGAGTGTTACAAGTTACAATTAACACGAAATAATGGTCATTGTTTCGTATAATAGGTCAGTTAACGATTCCAGTTGTTCCGAGTTCGAAAAACATTAGCAACACTGCGTTTCTATTACTGTCGTGGAATTTCAAAATAATGGCAGTACTCTCACAAAACAGAATTTTAACGGTGTTAAAAGTTCAAGTGTCTTAATAATTTTTTTTTCAATTACTTAGTATTGTGTATGGTTTCCACATAGATATGTATAGTTTATTATTATAATACGTTAAAGATGAGAATAATGGTAGGTCTGTAATGATAGAGATATTTCGCAATCGGTGGTCTAGTCCGTAAGGGGCCTGGCGAGAAGATAATTGCATGTATATATGACGAGAATACTTATTCATAAGGTAAATTTTAGAAATTTTCAAAGAAATGTTATCATAACGATTACTTTCAGTTTTTGAAGTATTTAGGTTTAAAAAAGGCAGGAAAACGTAAAGGACTATCAAAAATGTTCATTTATGACCAAAATTATATATATAATATCGGTATAACTATAAAACGTGGGAGTGAAACGTGGAAGCGGTGTACATTCCTCTGCCTACCTCTTCGGGGATTGCAGGCGTGATTTTACGTTTACGTTTATATAACTGTAAATTATATATAAATAGATAATACATTATTATATGTAATTATATTTATTTGTTACCTTATCACAAAATATAAGTTGAAAAGAAATATACATATTTTTTTCGGAATTTCGTCCTTTTCATGTACAGTACACATTTTCTTTTCGTTTGTTACAGAGAAGATTATTGCAAAGTTAAGATCAAAATTACTAACCTTTTTAGGGATGTGTGCTTACTCCCGTTACTAAGAAGCTTGTGCCTTGGTTTCTCGTGAGCGCCCGTGGGAGTCGACGAGGAGATGGTTAGGTCACTCGCGAATGAACTCGTCGACGAATCCTTAGATATATTGGTCTTGACTTTTCGGACTGTTGAGTCAGGGCTGCCAGGGCTCCCTACGAGCTCCAAGGCCAGTCGACCCTTACCAGGCACCGGAGGCGGCTTCTCGTCCACTGGCACCATGTACGACAGCATGGCTGCCTCTTTCACTTTTTTATACCATCAAATATTTCGGAATCTTCTATTTACTTGTACCGATAACGCAATCCCTTTATGCCCATATTTGTGTTAATTGCTCGATAGCAAATGAACTGTGTCGCTCTGTAACCACTCTTAAGTGCAGGAGTATATTTCTGACGAAACAATCGAGATCTGAAAGATAACATTAATACACACTTAAAGTATGGCGAAGTAAACAAAAATTTAGTGCCTTGTACGTACCTATATCGTCTTGATATATGTACGTAGGAAATAGACGCAAAGTTGTTGTTACGATAGACAGCCTTTGGTGTAGATATACGTAATGTACATATATGAAGTCAAGTTATATTATCAAGTGGAATATATATATATTTTTATTATTGTTTATCATTACTTGTCCTAAAAAAGACATTGCAACATCATGTTTTTTACTTCTGAAACTGGTCACACACTTAGACATGTAGGTATATAGGTACTCATATTTATATGGCGACCCTGCCGTACGTATTACACTTGTCAGGCCACGTTTAACGTGCGCTAGCGAGTTTTTTTAAATCTTACATAACTTAGATTTTGTACTAAAAATGTCTGGTTGAAAATTTCTAGTAGTGGCTCGGAGTCTGGTCTGGCTAATAAACTACAAATATATATATATATATATATATATATATATATATATATATATATATATTTGTAGTTTATTAG
>DWDU01001965.1:0-13525 GCA_018245575.1 Jemadia suekentonmiller
ATATACATATAAATATATACTTAAATAGATATTTTTATTACACCCAGACACAGAACAAATAATTGCGCTCATCACACCAATATTTATTCTGGGTGGGAATCGAACCCACGACCCCCGGCGCAAAAATCAGGTTCATTAACCATTGCACCAACGGGCCAGTCGAGAGTTCAAGCCCTGCATCAATTTCTAGTATTTCCTTTTAACAATAATAATGTTTTGACGTCAGAAAACATTTCAACGCAAGGCCATCTGATCGCTACGAATATGTTGTAGCATTCATACTAACTGAGAGTAAGGCGCAGAAAGAAACTCATGGTTACAGAAAACTGCCGTTCACTTTTTATCACAACTGTTACCGTGTATTTCTGCTGCTTTTCCCTCGCAGTGGCCGCAGCTGTGGGTTGACTTAAGCCGATGAAAATGATAATTTGAATCAAGTAAAATTTTTACGCTCACTAATTACCATTGGTATAGGTTGCATGACGAAGTACATAGATTGATGTTAATGTGTGTGCTGATTGCACTTCCTTCAGGATAATATGGTCGTGTGTGGAGCTGTCTCAAGTTGCTGTAGTCTCGTAACACGTAACATCACGCCTGTAGTCCCCGAAGACGTACGCAGAGGAGTGTAGTACACTGCCACGTTGCACTAGTTACGGTTACAGTATCTTGCGTATTCCTTCTGTTGTGGATACATCAATAAAATGATTACTAAAATATATCGACAACATAAATAAACGGGGAAATTTAAACCGTATATTAACATGCCATTCTGTTTTCCATCACCAATTTTTTTTTTCAGAGATTCAACGTTGCAGTGACGAGAGCCAAAGCCAAGTTAATAGTCATCGGTAACCCTACATGTTTACAAACAGACAAAATGTGGCGAATTTACATTGAAAAGTGCAAGAAAATTGGTAGCTACATAGATGAGCAAGCAATTGATGACACTGAAGCGAGAAGAAACCCGACTGAATCAATGTTTGACATAATGACACGCATTAAAAAATTGCGCATCACAACCGGTCACTAGTGTAAACAGTATAGAATATTTAAAAAAAAATAAGAGTATATACTTAAACCACTTGCACCCAACGAGTACTTACATTGCACGCACACACACATACTCTTACATATGCACATGCATACACACACAAACACGTACATACACACTGCAAATATGTACACACAGCATAGAAAATCAAATCAAATGAACACACTCACTATCACGTAATTCACCCTTACCCATTTACGCACGCACACACGTACATACACTGAACACATACATTTGTTTTATTTTTTAAGTTTCTCATTCTAAATAAATATATAAGATATACAAATATATTGTTACTGAATTGTGTTTTAAATTTTTACGTTATTGTAATGTACGAGCCATTTATATTAAATATATATCAGATTGTTTAAAGTATCTCTGTTATTTGAATCCTCAAAACGCTTAGATGCCCAATATCCGGCCATTAGCGGAACGAGACCTGATGGAAAAGATTGTTTAATGAGCGTGATATTCGTAGTATATACAAGGTCATTAAAAATGAAATAATGTTTTCGCTACTACATCAAGTGAAAAGTGGGAGTACTACACTTCTCTGTCTATCCCTTGGGCGAAATACAGGCGTGATCTTTTTTAAAAATTGATAATTGATTAAATATGTCAATGGAGGCGATAATTTATGCAATATATAAAATTTATTATTTATAAACGTCCATAATATACTCGTATCTATCACCACCAGCCTATTCCAGTCACTGAAGAACATAGGCTTTTTGAAGAGTTGTGTCCATAATCTGTACGCCGGGCCTGCGTGTTGGGGATCAGAGAGCATAGTATCTCGTACTGCTGCCCCATACGTTGCTGCTTATAGGCGGTCAGAGGGAATGTAGTTGTGCCTAGGTATACCGAGATCTGCCAGCGTCGTGTTTAGTCGCCTCTTATGACATTCTGTATCCTGGCACGGGGTAGGTGCATGTACGAGTATAAACGAAAATTCCAATTAATTGATAATTTTATTACACTTGTGTAAAATTTGAACAATTACATTTAATAAACGAACTGCGAATTAATGTGTTTGAGTGCAAATAAAATAAATATTATATATACATATGATATGTATTTTTTTCTTGTTCGATAATATGACAATGGAATAAGCGGAAAAATCTAATATCATTTTAATGGCAATTATGTGATAACAGTTACGTAACAATTTTGACATATGTCGCGGCGACAGTTCGGCCGTAGGATGGAATCGACTATCAATATCAACAGCCAGTGAATAAATAGAATTCATTTTAGTCGGTATCTTCCAGTTTTGCTAGTTATACGTGTTATGATATTATACTGAAGCTCAAATAAATTAGTCGATATCGTGATAAAAATCCTGCTAGTAATACTGTTCGCTGCGTAATGGGTGTATATTGTGGACGATTTTCAATCTGTCGGAAATATTTAATTTAAGAATATCACAATATTATCTTTTTATTTGGCATAGCACGTGCCTTGGAGCCGTGAAAATTATAATTGAAACACACGGTGGTTGTATTAAAACACATTGTTATTCATTTGTTATATTTGTTTGATCATAAGTTTAAGAAGTCATTATTTGTGAAAGAAAATGAGTGAAAATATGGATTTCGTAGACATTTTAAAGCCAAGAAATACTAACTTCGGGATTATTAGGTTTATGTCCAGGACATGGGATCCAAAGAAAACGTTAACGCTTGAAAGATATTATAAACCACAGGAACTAAAGGACTTGGTCGCTAATTCTGTATTTATGGATTCTTTTCTTGAAGCGGTATGCATATTAGATATATTCTTAAAATTAATAGAAATTTGTTTTCAAAAACTGGAAAAATATTTGATATTCACACCTAAATGAAAAGAATTTATTAGATAAAGGTAAATGTGTAATTACAGGAGAGTGTTCGACAGGGGGTTGTTAAGGAAAGGTTGAAGGAGGAGATGTTGGGCTACCTAAATGAAATTGCCTTTGAAAAGAAATTACATGTTGTCCGCTGGTGTGGGATTTTGTTCCTTAGAATTTGCTTCATGATGAGAATTCGGGTATTTGTCAATGAACCTGCAGTTCTGAAGGTTAGTGTACTCAGTATAACTTTAATTGGATAATATGTGATACAAACAATTAAGCTTATGACTAAAAATATTTGTTTTATGAAATAAGGAACCTGAAAAATCAATCTTACAATTAGTAAAAAAATTGGTCTAACTAATTAATGTCTAATAATGGTTAATGGTCTAACTGCTCTCTACAGTTTTGTGTTAAATCTTCGTGTAAATCATCATATACCTAAAATAATTACCACAATTATTTATATTATATCACTGTTGGTGATAATCTGTGTTAAACATGGAAGTTATGTATATTAAATAAATACTGGTGAAAAATGGGAGTGTACTAAATTCATCTGCCTTTCTCATTGGGCATAACTGGCACATGTTTTATATTTTAAGTAAAGTTTCAAAGAGAAGGTGATTAAGTTGTAAAAGTTTTGCTTCTGCATAATGGGTATTATTTATTGTTGTAGAAGCATAAAGCCTTAGTGAGTGTGTGTGTTTTACAGCTGAAAGCATCAATGGGGGACCAGCCGGTGCTGTTCCTGCCGACACATCGGAGCTATGCTGACTTCTGCCTCATGACCTACCTGTGCTACCACTACGACATTGATTTACCAGTAGTAGCTGCTGGCATGGGTTTGTACATAATATTGTACTTAATATGTAACTTAATTTAAGATGACTAGGTTTGACCCTGGTCAATTAAATCTACCACTTTAAACAATTGGCACTTCCAACTTAACATTATCAGTAGTAGTAAATTTTGGTAGAGTTATGTTTCTCCGCACTTCTGTCCTTCTGCCCTGAGCCCGAGACTCACCCTGTACATGGAGATGTAGAACATGTCATATAAAAAGTGAGAGTACTACTGTTCTCTGCTTGCCCTTCAGGGGAAATACAAGAGTGATGTTACATAATTGTCATGACAGTTAAGGTATAGGAAATTTCCATTCACATTTCATTGTACGTTTGTAAAAGTAGTATCCAATAAACTGTTGCTCGACTCGCACGTCTTTCAACCTTATTACTATTATATCCACATCAATAATCATATTTTGGACATAGCTTACATAAATTAACATAAAGATAATGAACACCTCAATTATTATTTAATTATTGTTGGTCATATTTATTCAATCCTAATTTATAATGAACATCAGGTTTATCATTTAGAATTTGCATATTGTAGTAAGTAGTTATTTGTGGATAAATAATCTTTTCTTCACTAATTGGATAGTTGTACTACCTATGCTGCTGCCTGTGGCCAGGGCGGATTGCCTAGGTAGGCTGTACTGGATGGCTGTACAGGAGTTGGATGGTTGGATTGGATTGTTGGATGGTACATATGTTATAGTACCAACTGCTACAAATCCAGTGAAAACATGATATAGCTGTCTATAGGAATGTCTCGGATCAATTAGGATTTAAGAATAATAATTTTAATAATTGCAGATTAATATCACTACTTCAAAGTGAGTGTGTAATTATAATACATCACATATTATTTTATTGCAGATGAAGTAAATATGTATAATATTTGCATAATTAAGTGTAGGTAATAAGTAATATATGAATAAGTAATAATAAACATTGTATAATGTACAAGGTTATATGTTATGTCAATGTGTACTTAATGGCAAATGGCTGGAATTTATGTATTCGTAAATCATGTGTTGGGTATTAGTCATTTATGTCCTTAAAATGCATTATATGTTATGGACATGACTTGTCCTGGAAAAGTAGTATTTTGATGACACTTATCAGCTTGGCCACCCGATGTTCTAGTGTTCATAAACAGTCAGGCAAGATAACCAACAGTTTCACTTATTTGTTTGATTTTTGAAATGTATTCTATGTACACAGAAACAACATAGTGAAATATCTTCCAGTAGGATCACAGGTGGAATTTTTTTTGGTAAGGGCGACCTTTTGTATACAGTTGCGAAATAAAGAATACAATTATGTATATACATATAAAATTGTGATATATAAATATTTACATAAACATATATAAATATAATGTTTTTTATAATAATCAATTATTTTAACATTTTGCTGTTGTTGTAACACATTTGTGTGTGACAATGTCAGAAGTCATGTTCTGGGATCCCAAGTCTGTATGCCCAAAGTGGGGATTACGCGCAAAAATCCCTCAGAGAAGATCTATGCTCAGCAGTATCTATAAGAGTTCTGTCTTGAAAATGTTTTGAGAACCACTGCTCTAAGGTGTGCACTATATGATTTAAATTGATGAGGCAACAAATTTGTTTTTTTTTGTTATTGAATTATTTATAAATTTAGGCGTCTATCTATTTTTTGTTTGTCGTCCATATTATGATTATTTATTTATGCGAGCTGGTCAAGGCTGACTGTTCAAAGTTCGAGGTTCTTTTTTATTTACATTTTTTGTGTTAGTATATGGTTTTATACGGTGTTATATTTCACGTGTCATAGATCTCAGTTCATTTTTTATTTTTTTGTTTATTGAATATGCAAACCAGACATTTCTGACGGGCCTCGTTCAGAGAAACCATATTTGAATCTTTAAAAAACATTCAAATTGCAAAACGTCTTATGTATTTAATTATTTTTTGAATTTTGAACCGATCAAATTAACAACACAGGCAAAATATTCAGGCATTGTTTACTTGTTTAGTTGCATAAAATTACTAACGTAACGATCATAATATACAGGTATAATATCTGTCCGTATACCGACGTTTAAGCCGTTTATTCTACTCTGTAACCTTGCGGTGTGTACACGGTCTATTTCTTGACCCCACCGGCTTCTTATCGTTCACTTCTGCTAGTATCTTTCACTACAAGTTTTATCGAATTTTGTTTACATAAATGAACTGAAAATACGTCAAGTTCTAAACATGCCAACGTATTGATTGGTATGTAACGTATCAGAAGACAAGCGGAATAATTTCGACATAAATGTTTAGGTCACTAGAGTCCAATGAGTGGAGGCTTGCTGTGTATATTGAAATGAGTTATAACGTATAACTCATGCTGAAATTATGTTATGATGAAATATCCGAACATTTGAGAAACGACGAGAGTTCATTCTTGGTTATATATTTTAAGTCAGAAGTCTGCGAAAGCGGCGTGCGTCCGTAAACATCCGTAGGCATAGATATTAGGCATTTGGTGATTCCGTCTTCGGTCCATTTGAATATTTTACAAAAGCAAACGAAGGTAGATAACCGGTGAAACGTGGGAATGTACTACACTCGCGCGCCGGTCTCTTATGGGAGATACAGGCGAGGTGTGTAGCTCGCGCTGACCGTCGGGCGGCGCCGCAGACTTCCAGTCGATGGCGGTGGTGGGGCAGTGCATGCGCGAGACGTGCGCGTTCTACATCCGGCGCTCGCTGGCGGGCGCGCCGCTGTACGCCGCCACGCTCAGGCAGTACGTGCGCACGGTGGCCGCCCGCCACGCCGCGCCGCTCGAGTTCTTCCTCGAGGGCACCAGGAGCAGGAGCAACAAGAGCTTGACACCTAAATATGGTAAGTTTATGTAATGCAACGTAGGTAATGCAGTGCACTCTTGGCGCGAATTTTCGAAAAGTTTAAAAATGACCGCTAATAAAATTATTACGGGTGTACTTTCGTATTTGTAATCAACGTGGCCGGTTGCGTTAATTATTTAAAATGTGACGTACTTATAATTTTTGTCATATAACACATACAACGACGGCGCATGATATTTGCCTGTGTCGATAGGTATGCTGTCCATGGCGTTGCTGCCTTACTTCGCGCGCGAAGTGAAAGACATCACTATAGTTCCGGTGAACCTCAGCTACGATCGCCTGTTGGAGCAGACGCTCTTCGCCTACGAGCACCTCGGCGTGCCCAAGCCCCGCGAGACCACCGAGGTAGTTATCATTCGCGGAAATCAACTAGGCACGTCGATACGATGACTGTCTCGATGATGGCGACCGCAGAGGACTGGGTAGCCGGAGTCAGATCGAAAGTGTATACCTCGCGAGTGCAGAGTAGACATCTGCGTCGTGTATTATGCAAGGCCTTAGGCACCACTGTACTATCTACTGGTATTGTTAGTTACATGGAAGGAAACACTTGAAACACTCAAAGCCAGATAAGATGGATATTAATTTTAAGAGATAGATAATTCCTTAGCTTCAACCCAAATTATTATATCATCACTGCCAAATTTCACGATCCTTACAGACCCGACATGTTATTGTAGTTCTCGTAGGAAATAAACTCCCAATTTATATATAACTTTATGCAGAACATTGGTTAGTTGGGAGAAATGAATCTGTTCCAGGGGCTGATAAAATCTCTGCAAAGCCTGGACGATCATTTCGGACAGATTTACATAAATCTCGCCACACCCATATCATTGAACGAATTCTTCAACCGCGACGTGGCCGACGCCGAGGGCTCCGCGCGGCCGGCGGACTTGCAGAACATCAGCAGGCGACAGATGGCGATGGTACAAAACATCGCGAACCACGTGATCGAGAAGCAGCAACAGTGCACGGTGGTGACCGCGTCGAACCTGCTCGCGATGGTCCTAATGCAGAGCCTGATGAAGAACGCGCCGCTGCATATAAGCGAGGTGCTGAAGCAGGTGGAGTGGTTCGCGAACGTGTTCCGGGGCCTCGGCGCGTACGTGTACGAGGGCGACGTGGAGGAGGACGTGAAGAGGATACTGCTGGTGCACCGCAAGCTGGTCGCGCTGGACGGCGAGCGGCGGCTGCGGCTCGTCGCCGGCGCGCCCGTGGACGTGCTCGCGGACGTGCCCGCGGACAGGCAGAAGAATATGAAAGGTGAGATCGTTTCGGCCTGACTGAAGGACTGTCAGCATACCGTGCGCTATACTTTTACTCGATAGGATTATTAATATCGTAACTAGCGATGCCTTCTTGAGTTGCCATTGATTTTTGTCTGTTGTTCCAGTCATTAATAATAATATTTTTTATTGATTATAAATTATTGATTATAATTGTAATACATTTATAGCAGAGATCCCTGGCTCGTAGAAAAGCTTTAGTTGTGGCCTTTAATGAATCTGACCCTCTGACTTGTTTTAATTCCCACTCAGGACAAATATTTGTCCAATGAGCACAAATGTCTTTAATATTATGTTTTCATATATTTAGTTTATCAGCCGTCTGGTTACCAGAATGTAGACTTTTTTGGAGCATTCTATTCGTTCAGATGACCGTCTGAGGAAATGTTTATTTATTGTTATTATTAGTAAGGCGTTGATAAAACGTATGGACTTTGACTAGCTAGTAGGTCGTGTATTGTTTTAGTGTCTACTTGTATCAATAAAATACAGTTGCACTATAGTAATTAAGTGATAATAACGTCGACGGAACAGCGGCACGTTGCACGCGGTCACGACCAGAGAGTGTCATAATGTATGCGCAATACACCACAGGTCGTGTTGGTTGCGAGGCCGACTGACGATCGAGTGGTACCGGGTTGAAATCCCGGCTCAGGCACTGTTGGATTTTTCTAACTTAGATTTTATAGAAATGGCTTAGGTATGTGCCCGGTATGTGGCAACAAGCTCACCATGTAATCCAAATTGGGACGTAAACGTAACCGGTTAAACGTGGGAGTGTACTACACTTTTCTGCCAACCTCTTCGAGGATTACAGGCGTGATGTTACGCTGACAGATATGGATTTTGTTAAATTCTCAATACTGCGGGCCCACACGGGCAGAATTGTAGGTTAGCAGTTTATGATGGACAGGTAAGGTCATCCCTTATCATCAGACTTTTCCACGCTGAAAATCAAGTCATGTCGTACGACGACCTCGTGTTGGTTGAACTTTGAATCTCTCACCGACTCACGGCCTTCGCCCCAGTCATCGTGACCACAGCATATTTAGAGATTTCAATTAATTTTTCGCTAATCGTTCTTTATCGCTTGATGTTTCTAAGCATTACTCTATCTTATCTACGATCAATAGAGTCGAAAACATTTACAACAATGTAAACGTCTTCGCAACCTTGATCAGGAAGAGATGATAAAATTAATCACTCATAAAAAAATTATTTATCGAGTAGGTAAGGTATTGCTAAACGTCTATTAATACTTTTGCCATTGATCGTCTTATGTACATATATACTTAGTAGCATATACATGATCTTATTTCCTTTTGAGTTATTGCAAATTTTATTACAATTAAGACAAACATTTCTTGCCTCCCGAGTCCTCTGAATCAAAGCTTATGTGTAGGAGCTCGACATGGCGTATTGAGCGGTAGTGGTCGTACGTGATGTCACTAGCATGATCTATGCGAACCGATGTAATGTTTCTGTTGTCGTCATCACCATCACCATCATCATCAACAACAACAACAACAGCCTATCATCACTCTAATGCCGGATGCGGGTCGGCGTAGTGCACGGCGGTAGACTTCACGCACCTTAAATAACATTATGTCATTTCCCCTTGCAATGGTCTCCTTCGCTGATACAGCAGATGATGTACGATCTTAAAGCGCACATTTTTTTTTAACAAAAATTCGAACCCAGGACCAGGACGGAGCTGGCCATACGCAAGTTAGCGAGAAACAAACACATACACACGCACTGGCTCACGCCCATACACAAACGCAGCTCACGTACACACACGAACAGATATATCTTAGTAACCAAATACTTTATTATATTGTTAGCGTATATCAGCGTAATCAGTTTTGGCCACATTATTGTTACTAAATGAAGTAGTAAGTTTGTATGTAACGCCGTTGGATTACCGAATGAATAATTAAATGAAGGTCATACATGGAGTGTTAATCGCAGGCAACATACTGCCGGCCGAAACAATGATGTACGCGGTGCCGACGCTGGAGCTGCAGACGTACGTGAACCCGGCGCTGTACTGCGCCGTGCCGCCGGCCGTCGTCTACCTGCTCGTGAAGAACGTCGACAAGAACAAAGGTGATACTCTCCAAGTCCCTTGTATGTAAGAGAATAGCGAGACAGACATAACACATCATTGCTCACTGATTTATAACATAGAAACATTTATGAAGACTTTGTCAGGACACATTTTTTTACCATTTTAACTTCAATTATATAACGCTAGCTGGGGCGTTCTTTGTTGCGGTCGGTCACACAGATGGCAGCACGGTCGCCTAGATGGCAGCACTATTGTTCAGATGGCAATACCATTATTGACAACTTGTTGATATTTCATACTGACACACCACACCTATGTACCTATGTAAATGTAACGAATGTTAAATGTTCTATCTCTTTCCTAAGTTAATTTTACGTATATTTTTTTCTCATTTTATATTATAGGTTAGATTTTTGTATGTGAATAAAAATTATAGTATTCATATAGATTGGTGCAATTTCAGCGGATTGCAAGAAGAATTATTTTATCGTGAGAACTATGTTACGACACGAATTCTTTTATGTGGAGAAAAATGAGGAAGCGGTAAGTGATTTTTCTTTACTCATATTTAGCCAGAGAAATAAGCCTGACGGTAAGTGGTCACCATCGCCTATGAACATTAGCAACACCAGAAGCTTGGCCAATGTGTTCCAAGCTTTAAAGGAATATTTTTTGGCACTTTATAAATATGTAACATCAAAAAACGTAACATCACGCTTTCAGTTCCCATATTTCAACAACGGAGACGCAATTGTAACGGATGAAACGTGTGAGTGCAGTGTACGTCTCCGGCTACTTCTGCAGGCATTATGGATGTGCTCGTATGTTTTTTTATCATTTATTATCATCATCATTCTGCCTCAGTACGCTGCTGCTCCGCGGCTCCCTTTGTTGAGTTCTATCGTATTCTGCCCTTGTATTTATTGCTGCCTCTTCTTATTACAGATATTCGAGAAGGCTTTCGAGTATTGCATTCAGAATGATGTGATAGCGGTCGATAAGGACGCGCTGGCGGTGGGCGGGGCCTCGGAGCTGCAGTACTTGCTGGAGTGGGTGTTGCTGCCGACCGTCACTACCTTGATGCACTGCCTCGAGGTCATGGCTGAGGTACGGTGTCGTCGCTACTACGAATGTACTTTGCATTGTTACATTATATCTTTTCGATTATGCGGTCTCTGGCTACTTCATAGTAGAGACCCGGTGTGATGTTATTTATACTAGTGATTATATTATGATAAAAATATTATCGTTATATGTCACAAATGTATCAATGGTACGTACATACGTACGGAAACGTCAAATACGTTTTTACTGGTTATTGCCGCTCAGAGATGTCGAAATGAAATTCCGTATAAGACAGAACCTGTACCTAAGGTTACTTGTAAATGCACGCGGGTGACGGCAGGCGCCGCGCGGCGAGCAGCGCGCGGCGGCGCGGCGCGTGCAGGCGCGCGGCGCGGCGAGCGGCGCGGCGGGCGGCTCGGCGAGCGGCGCGGCGAGCGGCGCGGCGGGCGGCGCGCTGAGCGTGTCGGGCGCGGCGCTGGCGCTGCGCGGGCTGGCGGCGGCGGGCGCGCTGCGCCGCGTGCGCGAGTGCGTGCCGCTCTTTGTTTGCTTTTCATTCACTGAAGTCTGTCATTCTTTCGGCAACTGCAGTAGTAGACTAGTAGTTTAAAATTGAACCTCTCATTCCAGTGGGCCGGGTTCGAACCCTGGCGCGCATCCCTCTACAGAATATACATTTTAATTTTAAATATTTGTTATACTGAGTGAAGGAAAACATCGCGATGAAACCTGCACAACTTAAAGTTTATAAAAAAATATGTAAGTTTACTAACACGCACTCAGTATACTATAGTAGTAGTACGTAATAGTACGTATAGGAGTATACGCGTAGTATACTATGACCCTAACGCCATTCTGAGAGAAAGCCCTCGGCCAGCAATGGAACGATAAAAAGCATCAGGAGAAAGAAAAAATCTTCCTGCAATATATACGGTAACCGATATATATCATTCGATTTTAACGAGCACTTTGTCCGCAGAGGCAAGGATGTGATATACGAAGCGGAGCCGGAGGCGATGCCGCGGTGCCGGCGCTTGGTGGAAGCGATATTGCCGGATATTAGCCCGAACTTCGGCGCCGGAAACTCCGTCTTCATCGGTCGACCCCAAGTCGCCTCTCGGCTGTGAGACGGCGAATCGGAGTCCTTTTTGTTCGCAAAGTTAGCAACTCCTAACGCCGTCACCCTCATATTGTTCGACGACGAGACGAGAACGAGATATCACAGGCCGTGGACGACGGTGGCCTGGCGTCGTGAGGACTGGCCACTTGGCCGGCCGGCTGGCTCGGAGGCCCGCCGCCGCCGGCCCGTGGCGCGCGGCAGGCTGCACGTGCGGAGCGCCGACCTGCTCGTGGCAGCGCACACGTGCCACCCACAGGTCACAAAACTAGGACTCCTCCTTTCCGTGGCATCTATGAAAAAAACCTAAATATAAAATCTATTAATAAGCTCAGTGATCTAAACCTTCATTGATATTGTACATTTTTTCTTGTTGAGGCTAAATGTTAAAAGTAGTTCAATACATGTAAATAATCTACACTTATACCAATATTGTTGCGCACACGCACGTTGTAAGACTTGTTTCTCATCGGCGTAGGTAGAGATTAAAGATGTCACTTGCTACGTCGTGGCAGAGTCGCCTCATTGAAGGGACTTTTCACCTAGTCGTTTCTTAAGATATCTTCCAATGAATGTATGTACGTTGTGTTGTTGACCATTAAGCACAGTATTAAACCGTTAGCAAGTAGTTCTTGTTCCGTGTTGGTGTCGAAGGAGAGCCAGGTACAAATGGAGTACCAAAGAATAATTAGGGAAAAATTAAAAGTAAGCAATCTATATTATTGTTGTAATAAAAAAATGGTGGTAACTGGAGATAGCACTGGCGAGGACCGTGTCCAGCGCTGGGCGGCCACCAGCTGGTAATGAAACATTGTCATTATCAGTTAAAGTAAAAATTAAAATCTAGTTGTAATTCTCTAGAAGGCAGGATGGTGGGTATCGGAAAAAAATAGTTTGTTGTTATTAGGTATTATTTATTAGGTATTATTTCAAGTATTATAACATGTATCACTTCTATTTGTAATTGTTGCTTAAGATATGTTGGATACTAATTAATATGTTCTTGAATAATAGAGATTAATGTATAAAATAAAGATAATTAACTTATTGTAAAGAAAATCAGTGTCACCAGAAAATTATGTTATGTAAGAATTAAAATTGTTTGCAACGACGTCATTAACGGATATTGCTACGAATCAGTATTAGTACGAAACTGTCAAGCGAAAAAAAAAAAGTTTTTCGCGTGCATACTCCGAGCCTGTCGCCGTCCCAGTGCGGCCCGCGACCGACCCTAGAGTAGCGCCGGCCGCGTCCCGCGCGCATCCCGCGCGCGTCCCGCCCGCGTCCCGCCCGCGTCCCGCCCGCGTCCCGCCCGCGTCCCGCCCGCGTCCCGCCCGCGTCCCGCCCGCGTCCCGCC
>DWDU01001966.1:0-13520 GCA_018245575.1 Jemadia suekentonmiller
AAGAGATTCTACCAATGTACTCATTTAAATAACATTTCTGAAGTTGAAGTTGCCATTCTCATCTTACGATATATTATTAGTTTTAATGTACAAATACAGACATATTATTGTAATAAAAGACTTGAAAGATTGAATTGTATTGAGAAATTGACAGCGTAACGAAACAGAAATTCGAAGCAGTGCAAATCATGTTACCATTAATATGTCATTATCTTTTTTCCAGGGTCCCATTGGCGTAATGACTACTAGCGCGGGTGCACCGATCGAGTACAAAGATGCGAGAATAACTTTAAATTCCAATTTAATTTTCAATGAGTATTTTATGGACTCCCTTACTCATCTCGTCCGTGAGAGGATCCCAGAACGATTGGTGCACGCAAAGGCTGGCGGCGCTTTTGGGTATTTCGAGACTACACACGATATATCACATATTTGCAAAGCTAAACTATTCAGTTCAGTAGGAAAGAAGACTCCGATCGCCGCTAGATTTTCTCCTGTAGTGGTTGAAAGAGGTGGTATAGACACTTCAAGGGATGCGAGAGGTTTCGCTCTTAAATTCTACACTGAAGACGGAAACTTCGACATCGTAGGTTTCAACACCCCGATGTATGTTTATAAGGATCCGTTGCTTTTCACAACCTTTGTAAGAGCTCAAAAACGGAATCCGGCAACTAACTTGATAGACGGTAACATGTTGTGGGACTTCTTGACATTACAACCCGAAAGCCTTCACATGTTCTTACTGGTTTTCGGAGACAGAGGAATCCCTGATGGCTACCGTCACATGCCTGGTTTTGGTATACATACATTTGAAGTAGTCAACGCACATGGGGAGAAGAGTTTCGTCAGATTCCACTTTTACCCAGATGCTGGTATTAAAAATTTGAGATCATCAGAAGCTCGCAAGATCGCAGCAGTCGATCCAGATTACGCCACTAGAGACCTCTACAGAGCAATAGGTAACGGTGAATTCCCTAGCTGGCAAGTGAGCATACAAATTTTGTCTTTGGAAGACGTAAAACACGCTGGGTTCGACGTTTTCGATGTAACGAGGGTCTTGCCGCTCGATCGTTATCCACTACACCCTGTTGGTAGATTCGTTTTGAATAAAAATCCCGTAAACTATTTCGCTGAGATCGAACAGCTGGCTTTCAGTCCTGCTAACCTCGTACCAGGTATCCTAGGAGGCCCGGATAAGGTCTTCGAAGCACGCCGTTTAGCTTACAGAGATGCTCAGTATTACCGCCTTGGAGCAAACTTTAATAAAATACCAGTCAACTGTCCTATTCAAAACCAAGTTCTCGCTTACAATAGAGATGGTGTAGCACCAGTTAAAGATAATGGTAGGGATATACCAAACTACTATCCGAATTCTTTCAATGGTCCTGTTGCTTACATCGACAAGAACCGACCATCTCTTCTAGAAATTTACCAAGATGATCCCAACAACTTTGAACAGGCTTCCGATTTATACTCAAATGAAATGACCCCCGAAGAGCGAAGCAGACTGGTAGAGAACATACTTTACAGTTTGGGTCCTATTACAGATTTTCTCAAAGACCGTGCAGTCAAATTTTTCAAACTTGTTCACATTGATCTTGGCAACCGAATAGCTGAGGGACTTGCAGCAAATAAAACAAATGAATACTGGGATGTTTAAATCAAATAAGCAATTTTAAATTATTATAATACCTAATATTATACATCATCAACTTCCACGAAGTGGAAAATCTGACATATTGATGCCAAGTATTTTAATATTTCGTTCCTATATTGTTTTAATTTTTATAATTTATGTAAACACTCTTGTGTATAGTGTTATTAACAACACTTTAAATGTAACCCATTAAACGTGTCATTGTACTTTTTACAGAACTGTGTTTACCTTGAACTGGTTCGAATTGGTGTTGCGATTCTTATTTTGGCAATCGTTGTGATTTTTTCTATTTTTCCTATGTTTGGTAGAATGTAAGACAATGCGCACCGACTCATTATGTTCTTACGTTGTAAGTGTTCTGATGAATTGTAGGAAATGGTACCATCAACACCGTGGTACCGTTGGAAACCTGACCAAACAGTGAAGGAAAAAATAGCATAATGATTGCAGCAGTCACTTATCTCTGTATACATAGCGACAAATTTTAAAACATGTACACATGCAAGTTGTGGAGCGAACTTACTTAAGCAACGTTATGTCTTTAAAAATCGGTATCTTCAAAAATCGTCTAATACAATTCCTTTGAGGTCTCCATTTCGTCAACAATTTGGATGTATAGATGTCTAACCAGATGTCTAAACAAGCAGTTAGTGATAAATACTATAGATAGTTGAAACCATTGACTTCCTTTATGTCCGGTATTTTATTGTCATCGCACTTTGTAATACATCTTAGAATATTTTGGATTTCTGGAGAAAAAATGAAAATAACCCATAACGAAATATTAGGATTTTAATTGTGCTACAGTGCAGTACTTAATCTAAGAATATTTAAACCCAACACCGAAGAAGCTCTGGCTGAAGAATTGGACAAAAATTTGATAACATAATAGAACTCGATCAATACAAAATCCAAAATTATGTCCTGCGAGCCTTGACCCACTTGAAGGATAAACAGGCATGAAATTGAATAGGAATTGAATAGAATTTTTTTCCTTGCGATTTCTACATACCATGTAGCATTAATGAAAGTATATTTGTAAACGGATGACAGTGAAGTAATATTAATAGACACGATAAGCCGCCACGTGCGCTCATTATTAAACTGAAGCCGTACTGCAAGAAGGCTAATTTCGTTTTTTTATTTTAAGAAAGTACTGGAAGATTCCAGTAAACGTAAAACGTTTATGATTTAAGCCAGCGGCTTTTTTCTCCCTCATAACGCATTATGAAAATCGAAGGTGCGAGGATTTCTTACGATGTCTGACGTAATTATTATAGTAAATGATTTCCTCTTAACATAGCACATTTGAAAAGAACGAAAAAAGAAAGAAAGAAGAAAGGAAGGAATAAGTCTCAAACACGCATATAACTTCACAAATTCCGATGTACGTGTCAAAAATTCATAATCAGGCTGTTAGTGTGACATAAAATCTATACAGAATCAAATTTTATGCTTCTGGTATACATAACATACGTAACATATACATAACAATGTTCACAAAAGTTGTAATAATAATACATGTCTTAAAATAACTACGGTAAAATGTTACACGTTAATGTACCAACAATTTAAAGAATTAAATTATATGTTATTTCTCAAAACATATAAATCCTAAGAAAAGTAAACGCATTTAGCAGTAAATAATTCGGTTAAGATACGATCTAAAGTATGTATATAAGATGAAAAATTTCTAGACAATGTTATTTAACTTGTGGTCTTAAAGGCTGTGATGTGTGACGGTAAAATAAAAGGCGGTGAAGCAACGACACGATTACTCGGAATATTTCGTGAAGCTATGCGCTTGGATTTAACGTCTAGTATTGGAAATAAGGGTTACATAACCGTAAATAAATCAAGAAATTAAAGTAAAAAAAGAAAGACCAAACACATATAACTAATCAAACAACAAAAAAGGGGAACACTCATCAACATACAGAATTGCTGATATGGTAACTGCTGATATAAGGAAAGGCAATAATTACTTTTTTAGTGTAACTCGGTGGTAACAACTAATGATATAACAGTCATAGCATTGCTAGAAGTGCTCAGTATGTACTGATATGATTGAAAGTAAATATACCATTACGTCGAATATACTAAAGCGATATTTTTGAGGTTTCCGTACAAGCCCTGCCACTTAATGAACATAGCAATAAGTACCACATGGTATTATTACTACGCTCAGCATTCTTCTTGCAGGGATAAGCTAGCATTGTGGATTTCCAATGGCTGAAATCCCGGAAAGTTATTATATAATAATATTATAGTCGTTTTATTATAGGCACTTTTGGCCTCGCTTTCTTTTAATACAGACAGACTTAGACGTACACATTTCGAGCAACTGGAGACGTTCTAAAACGAAAATGCAATAAGAGTGTCATTTTTATGACCAAAAAAAAATTACACCCTTATCCATAAATAGTGAACAATAATATTATAGATATGAAATGTCATCATTCTATCAAAATTAAAATTTACTACTAGTAACGAATTAAACCCTATAGTATCTAAAGCGCTGCCATTAGAAATAGTCAAATTGTCTAACATCATCATCAACATCATGATTGAGGAAACTAATTATAAGATATAGTGTCTGAGGCGTTGCCATTACGAATAACCAGGTTAGCGTCGATGTCGTTTTTTTAAGCTAATTAATCAGATCGCTATTCGTGGACGAGCCAACAACTACCTAAACCGGTAGCTCAGAAATGTGTTCTCGACGTTCGAACATTACAAAACCAGTTCTCGAGGGAGTAGCTAGCCTGCTGATGGTGCACTGAGCTAACAAAGTATATATTGTTAACTGTGAAATAGTGTTCAAGTTCGGAATGTTGCTGCTTGTGTATGCAATGACATTTGTTGTCGTTTACGCCAAACAGCAAAACGACCCGGCTGCGGACCAAATCATCAACTTCAAGGAGAGCGTCCCAGTAAGACTATATAAATTACATACATACATTCCTATTTTTATTTCGTTAATTACAATATAAGATAACATATGAATTAAAATTTTGGATTTAATAGAAATCGATGTTAATTACATTTTAATTTTGATATTTTTTGCCACCTCAATACTTGTGAGGAAGTGTCTCCGTTAGGTCCGAATCTAATCGGCATAACAGAAATAAGAATTCGAAAAATAAGCATGGCTCATAGGCATATGTATTTAAATTTATAATAATTAAATATTGAGACGTTTGTCTGAATAACGTTAAGTGAAGAAATATGTTGCAATATTGTTTGTATTGAACTAAGCGACCTGCTCTCGCTTCGCTTCTATAGTTTATGTACTGAACAATCAAATTTTTAAATTAAGGGATAATTAATAAATAATATAGGGTTTCTAACTGGATACTACACAAACTTCACCCGTCAATTTTAATGAAGAATGTTATAAAAGCTGAAATTACAAATACGTGAATTTTATTAAGATGCGTGGTTGATATAACTATTATTAAATCTCGGAACAGCACTATTTTTTTTTATATATAAATAATTCAACGTATTTATATATTTTTATTACAGATCTTAAGTAAGTACAACTTTTCAATCAAAAGATAATAATTCTTTCAACCGCTTCATACAAACATTTAGCCGCTATGTTGTAGCCCTAGAGTGTGACTTACCCAATAACATTTGTAATTTATTGCCTAGATCATGAAAGAAATCCATGCACCAAAGATCCTGGTTCAAGGATCGGTAGTTTTGGCATAACCTCTTTCTCTATATAATATTTGTTTTCGTAAGTTATTATTACAGTCATTATCGCAGCTATAAGAAACAAACGATAATAGTCCCAAGCACACGGGATCACAAGGTTTAATTTTAAAGGTATTTAACACCGTAGATAATAATTTTTCCATATAAATTACCTTCAGATAAAAATATGCATTTTTTTAATATTATGTTTATGGTGAAATATTTGCTCTCATGCTGAAGTAATGGTTGAAATTTTTTTTGGACATCAATCAATTGAAGTCGAAAGGTTCTCCTTCCTGTACGAATCACATTCGTAATCGTGTTTATATATTTTTACAAGTCACTTACAAACCACACCACCGTCGATGTCTTGTGAGAATTTTTTAATACACTAACATCCACGAAACAATGTAATGCGGAAATAATAACGCACGAAACAAACTTTAATTAGGTCTTACATATCAAGGACGGCAGCACGTCGATTCACCTTACATACAATTATACCTTTTGGGTGTCCCGACACTTTCTGAACGAACCGCCAATTTATGGTACTTGTTTTGTCGATTTCATTTTAAAAAAAACAACATCACATCCGTAGTCCTCGAAGAGGTAGGCAGAGGAGTGTAGTCACTCCCACGACGCAGGAGTTATGTTTATGTCCCCCTATGGAATAGGGGGTGAGCTTGTTTTCATGCACCGGCACATTTATTTAAATTTGTTTTTTATGAAAATAAAAGATGGAAGCGTAAACAGAAAAAGTCGACGGTCCGATATAAACTGGTTTATTTCTTAAATGTACCAAACTTAACATAACAGAAAACACATTGCATTATCGCGCTGTGTATAGTAAATTGGCTATTAAATTACATATCAACCTAGTCGACGAAAAGCATTAACACGCAAACCAGTAAATAACGATAACATCACGCCTGTAATCTCTGAAGGAGGAGGCATAGTTATGTTTACGTCCCATTATGTAATAGACGGTAAGTCTATTACCATACACTGGGCACATAAATGCAGACTCCGAACCACTAATAGAGAATCTCAGATACAAAAATCCAATAGAGCTCGAACAGGGATTTGAACCCAGAACCTATAGCTCGACGGTCGCGCTTGCAACCGACACGACCAACGGGGCACATAACTAACAAATAAATAACATAGTATATAACTAGAAATATATATATTGTTAAAGTAATGAAAAAAGAAATGATCACAGCGGATAAGGTACCAACGGCGTCATGCCGCGATGAGTTAAACAGCACATTACCGCTGAGTTGATTAACCGTAGTCCAACTCAGGCGTAACTTATTGTATTAATACTTAACGTATAACGTAACATCACACCTGTAGCCCACGAAGAGGAAGGCAGAGGAATATAGCATTCCCACGTTTCGCCAGTTACGTTTACGCCCCAATATGGAATATGTGGTGAGCCTATTGCAATATACCGGGCACATTTCCAAACACCGAGCCACTACTAGAAAATCTAAATTAGAAAAATTCAGTATTACCCGACCCGACATTTGAACCCAGGACCTCCCGATAGACAATCATGGTTGCAGCGAACACGACCAACGATGCAATCAATTTCATAAATAAATTATAAAATTTCTGTTTAAATAATATAAAAGATAATAACGGTATGCTTTCACGGAATTAGTAATGTCAAGTAAAGCCAAGTACTGGTAACTCGTCCTTAATGACCGGTGGCGACACATTCATCAGAAATACTTCCTTATTATATGAAAGTTATTAAACCTTGTGAATATTTGGGGAGTTTTAAGAATTTTTGGCAGTTTGTTAGGTAGGAGTATAAGTATATTAATTAATTCCAATATTTTTATACATAAAAACAAAGAATACATGTACTAGAACAACGTTAGGTCTGTCAAGGTAGAGGGCAGAGATATGTCGAATTCGATGCTCACTATCTAACCCGTAAGGTAATTGGAGTGATGTATATATTACATGATAAAGATTTCACCCCGCCTCTTTTGAGATCACAGACGTGATGTTGCGTTCGTATATTTCTCGTATTTTCTTCGAATATAATTGAGTAATTATTAAAAAGGTTTTAGGCTTATTATACGGAATACTAAATTTTACACTTCGCCGGTAAGACAAGTACCTACATATTTAACGGCTAAAAATATTTGTTTTCGTTTTATTAGTACGTTGACGCTTGATGTTCACTTGATGTAACTAGAAATAAGAATTTAAAATTTAAATTTGACTTCTCCGTTCCACTTCAAAGTATCTTCTCGCAGTAAAAACATAAATAATGAGCCTAATAGTAACACATTAGTGTAGTGTAGTGTATTTGACGAGATTGAGAACAAATTAACACTTAGGGCTAATTCGGACTAGCTACTTTTAGCACTAATAGTCGACTATTTAGTGGTTGCATGTATGTTGCAGTATTATTGAAACTGCTTCATATTTCAGTGATTCTATCGATGTTATATGGGCTGGTGGAGAGAGGTATTTCTAGAGTGCTATGAAATAGGGTTCTTAAAGAAAACGCTGGTAAGTGATATCCTTCAAAGCCAGCAACTCATTGGTAACTACTTGGGTGTTGGCCATGTCAGTAGGCGACTGATCACTTACCAAGATAACGCTAGCCATGTATCAAGTTAAATTTAAAAAAAACACCTAAAAGTAGTAACTTTACATTGGACCTGTTTTATAATTTCAACTTGTCCTTTATTTATGAACTGACAGACATAAGAATTTTCATATATAAATAATCTATGTATTATATAAACGATTTCCACCCATATATCGATAATCATAATATCTCCAGAACTCTGCGTCCGATTGATTTGAAACTTGACGATAAGATTTAATTTGTCATGTAGCAATCAGCTAAGAATTCCGACGCTAAGAGGTAAAATAGGGGTTAAAATTTGTATGAAACTTCGTCGATTTTGAAATTGCACAAGCGACATCTTATAATTTGGCTATCCATGAACAAAAATGATATGTTTGACCGGTTGTTGGAAATTCCACTACTGAGTGCGTAAAGTAGGAGTTGACAATTTGTTTGAGATTTAGTCAGTTTTGAAACTATACACCTGACATACAAATTGATGATGATACAACACACATGATGTGTTTAGTCGTTTTTGGAAATTCTAACACACAGGAGTAAAATAAGAACTGGTTACTTTTATAATATAAAGTTTTTATGTAGTAAAATAATAACAATATGCCATGAGAAGCGGCCCGGGTATAGCTGGTTATGCATAATATAATAGACATACATAATTAAAGCTAGTTACTTCTATTCGTAACTTCATACAATTCAATTTTTTAATTGCAGTTAGCTAGACATAGGCATATTAGCCACCTTATGTTATGTGACCATGTAGGCTTAACTGATATCATTTAGAATTGTATCGATACTAGCACGGATCAAGTTCTATAGCCTTGTATGTACAAAACGCTTTAAAACAGAACACGACAAAACTCTTGTTTCACAGAAGAAAGAGAAGGAGATATATTGCTTTCTCTGTCAATCCATATTAGTTAGCATGGGTATAATCACGCCCCTGCATGTACTCGCGCAGTAGATACGAGTATGTAATTCAAACTGATTTAACTTCTGTAATAATGTTCTGAAATATAAACTGTACAGTTTTGTTTAATACATATATACCTATATATTTATATGATTGCCATTTCCAGGGACCTATTGGAACAATGACCACAAGCGCCGGCGCACCCATTGAATACAGGGATGCAAGAGTAACATTGAATTCAAAACTCATCTTCAACGAATATTTCATGGATTCCCTCACTCATCTTGTCCGAGAGCGCATTCCGGAGAGGGTGGTGCATGCGAAAGGTGCTGGTGCCTTTGGTTACTTTGAAACCACACATGACATATCACACATTTGTAAGGCTAAGCTGTTCAGTGCAGTGGGAAAAAAGACGTCGATTGTAGTTAGATTTTCACCGGTCGTTATGGAAAGAGGTGCCACAGACACCGCAAGAGATGCCAGAGGTTTTGCAATAAAATTCTACACGGAAGAGGGAAACTTTGATATTCTTGGGTTAAGCACTCCAGTATTCCCTGTGAAAGATCCCGTGCTTTTTGCCACGTTTGCGCGGTCACAGAAGCGCAACCCTGCGACCAATTTGTTCGATGGAAATATGCTCTGGGACTTCTTAACAGAACAACCTGAAACCCTTCATATGTTTTTATATGTGCTTGGTGATCGTGGAATTCCTGATGGTTATCGTCACATGCCTGGTTTTGGTATTCATACATTCGAGGTAGTGAATGACGAGGGTGTACAGAGTTTTCTCAGATTCCACTTTTATCCCGAAGCTGGTATTAAAAGTTTGAGTTCAAAAGATGCGCGTAAGATCGCCGCCGTCGATCCGGACTACGCGACGAGAGATTTGTACAGAGCTATAGGTAATGGGGAATTTCCTGGATGGCAACTGAGCGTACAAATGTTATCCCTGAAAGATGTAGAAACAGCTGGATTTGATGTTTTTGATGTAACCAAAATATTACCTCAAGATCGATACCCGTTGCATCCTGTTGGCCGATTTGTGTTGAACAAGAATCCCACAAACTTCTTTGCAGATATAGAACAGCTCGCTTTCAGTCCCTCCAACCTCGTGCCCGGTGTCTTAGGAGCACCTGATAAACTTTTCGAAGCACGTCGATTGTCCTACAGGGATTCCCAATACTACCGTCTTGGGTCGAATTTCAATAAAATCGCTGTTAACTGTCCTATAAGCGAAGCATTGGCGTATAACCGAGATGGCAAATCTCCAGTTAATAGCAATGGAAAAGACACACCGAATTATTACCCTAACTCTTTTAACGGTCCTATCCCGTACTATGATAAAAATCGGCCCTCCGTACTGGAAATCTATCAAGACGAGCCGAACAACTTTGAACAGGCGTCCAGTTTGTACTCAAATGAAATGACTCCGGAAGAACGAACCAGACTGGTAGAGAACATACTTTACAGTTTGGGTCCAGTAGCAGACTTCCTCAAAGATCGAGCGGTTAAATTATATACAATTATTCATCCAGATTTAGGTAGCAGAATAGCTCAAGGGCTAGCTGCAAATAAAACAAAAAGCTACTTCGAGCTATAAATAATGTATAGACAATTCTGAAAACACACACAATTTCATTCCTATGGACTTAATAAAATTGTTATTGAAGTTTATAGTACGAAATATCGGCATGTGAATTTTTCAGCAGACTTTGATTCCATGACAGCTGTTTTATTTGTTCTGAGTTAGATTAACCGAAGTAAGCCATATTTGCTTATTTTGCGGTCATAATACCGCACAGCTCCTTGTCTCTTTATAATATCGTTCAGAAGCAGAGTCTCATAAATAGTACATTTTCCTATACAATTCCTACACAAGACGTGTCCGTGAATACCGAATGTCTGCAAGATTATCACTAAAGCCTAACTCCGCGACAAGCACACGGCATTATAAATCATATCACTGTATGATTTATGACTATTTTCGTTTGCGGCGTTTCGTATGATGAGACGAGGTTCCTTTCAGAGGGAGCGGCTTTTTGTGGCAGTTTGATTGATGTTTGGAGGCTATCTCTCGCTTGCCTAATATTATCCTGTAATATCGATTAATGGTGTTTTTCTTTGAAAACTAGTTCGAAAATTCACTAATGCCTATTTAGAACATCGGACGTATTCTATAGCCGTCACTGTGAAATAAGAAATTCAAATGTGGTAATTACTTACATATTTCAGCATTAATTTGTCATTCGATACTATTTACTTAAATATACTTCATTCCAAAGATAGGTTTCGTTACTTACACATTACATGACAAAGTGCTGTTTTCTAATATTTCTAATTCTATGTACTAATATACCAATTATACCTTTTATCTTTACTTTCAATTACTGCTAATATTTCAATGTAGTAATTAAATCTTGGAAAAAAGTGCCTACTTTTGTACATACAATACAAATAAATAAACGAACTATACAACCAAAAAAAAACTTTTAAAATCTCTCACTGGCCTTTAAACACGACTACATATAAGTTACTAAATACATAGAATTGGAGCATTGTGTAAAGTAGCTCAATAATATTTCATAACATTTTCATAGAAGTGTACTTTCTTCAAAATTCACTTCGTAAAATTTATGTTCGTGTACATTTTGATAGCCATATATTGATGTTACGAACTCACTTTGTTGCTTATAACTTAATATTAGTTCTGAAGGCAACCTCGCCTTCATGCAAATGTATGCAAATCCACCTGTATACAAGTTCATTAACGTGACTCTAGTTTCATATTAAATACAAATACAGAGGTCGAAGGTCTAACCAGTATTAACTGTGTATACGGATAATCCCTAAATGTATCTTATCTTTAATATCCTTTGTTGTTGTGTAAAAGATTACTATGTAAAAAGCGTAGGGTCCGACAAGTTGTCAATATAACTTCGACAAATAATACCGGTCCAATATTCCATAGTAAACAGGTTCTGAATGTTTTTTCAGTAATACAATTATCCGAGATTAGGTGGTAAGACCCGATTTCTTAGTCTCGCCTGTACAAGATGCATATATTGTATATCCAACTAAATATAAGTGGACCACAATTTAATTAATTTACTTTCGGAGCATAAAATATAAACAGTCACTTTTATCATGATGTTAGGACCTAATGATTGGAAGTGAATGAATCATATGAAGAACATTTTTTGATAATTCTGGAATCCGTTCAGCTGGGGAAGTGGTGGTTGTCACAGAATCGAAGAGCAAAGAAAAAATTGTTTTGTCGTTCAACATTGAAAAAATTTAAACTTCAATAAACTACGAATGTTATCCGGTCACATTCATTGAAACAACCCTCACATTCAAATATTCAAACACAACATTCAAACACTATCAAAAAATAAGAAATTCTTGTCATTAATAGACAACTGGTCCATCCGGTGTAATGCCCGCATATCAACTGTCAGAATTTTAATACTGTTAATACAAAACTTTTTGTCCCATCTGTCATATCTGTTGTGGTAATAAAAAACTTAACACATGTAATATACAGACAATTTGAAATTTTACCGAGTTTATCAGTTGAGTCAAACTCGAGCTCGAAACCCCTTTGCGCTCTTTATGTCAGTGAATATTAAAGAGAACAGTTATTCAAGTAAATTTTTAACATATGTTTTCATTTATACAAATTCATCTCCCTATATTTTTTTATCTATATTATGTTTTTGTTTATTAACAGCTTAAAAACTCTTAAGGAGTTTTGTAAAGTTATAAAAGTTTTCTCATTAATCCTGTTACACTTTTCTCCTGATCTTTTTCTCGTAAGATCATGGAAATAAGTAAATGTGCATAGATATTATTAAGTTTATGACCAACAGCGACCACTTTTAACTACAACCTGTTCATACACTTCACTTAAAAAAACAAGCTTATAAGAACTCGACATACACATCATCACATTGAAACCAAAAAACTTATTGAAAAACAGTTCAAAGCGATTTAAAAATAGCTCACAAAGGGTCATTCTGGGAGAAACTAGGTGACGTTTGAGCAGTGTCTCCGGGGACCGTATCACTGGGCCTCGATAAATTGGATCTTTTATAAAGATATGATGAACTTCTTCGCGACTGTACAAAGTGGACGAAACTGTTTGCACACATCGACGCGCCAACTTTTACTCAAACAGTTGTTCACCTCTCGCGGTATCTTCTATATAATCCGGCGGAGTCACATACGTCACTATCAACATGTCCAAGCTTTGACTACGAAGTATACACGTTACATGAAATTATTTTCACGCGATCTGCTAGCGCTGGGCTTAGTCGCCTCTCACGACACCCTTAATCCCGGCACGGGAACGAGAGATGTATTCTTATTTGTCCTTGAAACCAGTAGTGAGAGTGAAAATAATCTTTATTAAGTAGTAAATTAATAATGAATATTTGAACTAACCGAAGCTAACAGATTGACTGTTGACTTGACTCGGGACTCTTGGTTTATGACTTGTGACCACCGTTTATTCGTTAGCATCACGTACACGTAAAATGTCATCTAATACACTTAATAATGACTGCCTCGTTGGTCGTGTTGGTTGCAAGCGCGACTGCCGATCAAGAGGTCCTGGGTTCGATTCCCGGGTCGGG